>QANY01008653.1:528962-594884 GCA_003255025.1 Datisca glomerata
AGGGGGGGGGGGGGCTGCTGGATGAAAATGTGATATATCGTGCTGATGCTGGTAATCTATTTGTAGTTGGACCCTTTCATAAGCACTATGTCACTAGCAATGCAAGGCAGGATGGGGGATCTGAAGCTTACTAAGAGAAACTTTTGAATCACATTTCACCTAGTCCATTTTGAATTCTGAAAATTTATTCCAGATGTGAAAATAATTGTTAACTCATGCATTGAAGCCAGAGATAACTAAAATCTTCTTTCGCTATGTGTTATAACTTGAAGTCACTCTCTCCAACCTTTTCTATCTATCCTTATAAGTAGTCGAGAGAGTCAGTAGGATATTTGCAAGAAGAATTGTGCTATGCCCCCTGATCCCTATAGAGGGAAAGAGCTGCCTGGTGATCCCTAGGTTGCAGCACGTCTGGTCGTTAACTCCTCGCGCCGCTACTGCTGTTTCTAGGACGGACCGACGCCTCACCTGCACATGTACCTACGTAGTGTAGTGTCGGTCGCAATAGCGTTTGGACTCATGTGCGTACAATTAGCTGTCTTGCGGCAGCAAAAGGATTAGACGTCCCATTGGTTTTTCCAGAGAAGCTACAATTTTTTTGTCTTTCTCACTTGGAAGGCTCAGTCCCACACTCTAACTTGATTATTAATGACTTTTGCTTTAAGTTCTCATGGACTCTTACTATGAAATTTTGTTTCAGCTTTGTCTTTGTAAGGACCAGGCTAAGAAGGAACTAGCATTAAAGGATGAAGCCTTGAGACAGAAAGCATTAGTGCAATATATGCATCAACTGAAATCTGAGGTGGATTATAATTCAGTATTGGTTTGTCTAATATAAATAATTTTGATTTATAATAATATATGGTTAATTTTGAGATAGGAACTCGATAAATCAACTTTGGAGTGCATAAGGTTGAGGGAAAGGAGTATGGCTTTGGCCAAAGAGCTTGCAGCATTAAAGTTGTGAGTGTGAATCTGTTGCAGTGGAACACATTCCTGATATTTGCATTCTTATTTTACTATTTCTTTCTTAACAACATGATTGAATGGAATGCATTATAGGGTCTCTGATCTGGATCTGGATGACGAGGAGATCTTAAAGCTTGCTTCCCTTGGTAATGGAGCCAACAATAAAGATACAATTGACATTCTAAAAAAGTCATTGGTCATGCGTAATAGGTAGAACATCTAATTAATGACGATAACAAAATAATTGATGCTCTACAAAAGTCCCTGATAATATTATTTTGTAAATGCATCAAGTTCAATCGTCAAGCTGAACTTTATGTGAAATTATGGTCTAGTGGCTTGATCCAAAGAATTGTTATAAGTTGAAATTTATATAATCAAATTTTTACGTGCTTACTCTTTCTAACTTTTCATCCATTTACATATATTTTTAGGAGTTACAAAGAACTAATGGCTAAGTGCAACACTCTTGGACGAGGAGAGGCTCACTCTTCCAAAAATCTTGAGAAGGCAAAAGAGAAGATACAAAAATTGAAGGTGAGTTCATGGTGAGTAAATCTCATTTGTTGCCATGATCTAAGTTTGTGTTTTGGTCGGTACAGGTAAGGATACAAGAGTTGGAGACTGCTGTTGAGGCCAAAGAAAATGATATTTTGAGGGCTTTGAAAGCTAACAGGAAAAATAGTGGTCGAGAAAAGATTATTCAGAATAGTGTTGGTGGTAACAATATCAATATATCAACTGAGGATACTAGACCAGATCATCGCGAAAAGAAACATTCTGCTTCATTGCATGATTCAGATCCAGCTGGAAGTTTGACGGTTCATCCACTGTCTTTCACAAAATGGGACACATTAAGCTCCTCAAACAATTTGGATATTGATTGTGCTGAAGGTGTGATCATATTGGATCTTGAAAAAGTGGGGGATGTTTACTTATCAACGGATAAGGATGCTTTAAAATCTTCTGAAGCTGTGAATGGCATTCCAAAACTTGATTTAGAGCAGCAAAGAAACGATGGTGCTGCAGTCCAAAAGTCTACCAGTTTGTGGTTGGAAACTTGTAATAAGGACACAAACTCAGTATCATATGGTACGAGAAACCTGGTTAGGGAAATGGCTTTAACAAATGAAAATAATTGCGACAGAGGCAAATCCTTAGCTACTTCCGATGATAAGGACATGGCGTTGCTTGGTGATGAGACTAAAGAGGTTGAACCCACACTTAACATTAAGAGAGAATATCCTTCCTCGTTAACATCCTCCACACAAGGTAATTTTCCAAGGTGCAATCCGGGTTTTATTGAGCTAACAATCTTATGAGTTGGTCATGCAATTACTTAGATCGAAGAAAATGTTAACCTTAATTTGTAAAATTGTAACATTTTCAGGGGATTTTTGTTTTTCTGGTGGGTTGCTTGGTCCTGATGGAACTAACAGGCACTTGGGAAAATGGTGCAAACGTGGTCAGCTGAAGGGATCATTTGCGACACAAGCTTCATCTGCTGGTCATTTGATTGCAGTTGGTGCTGATGGAAGAGGTGGTAGGGTAAAAGTCCTAAGATCTCTGAATGAATCTTCACTGGTAGGTTTAAATATCTTTAATATATTAAAAGTGAGATGAGAAGGAGAATCATTTTTAGACCGTTTTCTTTACTCTTTATTTTAAAATTTCAAAATTTCAAAATTGTCGAGTTTATTAATGGTCCATCATTAATTGTTAATTTTTGTTCTTTTCTCATTTCTCAAAATAATGCATCTCTTGAGTAAAAATTTTATTTTTTATTGTTTCTAATTTGAAATTTTTTCTAGACATGAGAATGTATTAAGTTATTTAGTTGTTAAGATATATATTAGAAAAATTCAATCAATAATCATGAAACAATAAAATATGTTTTTAGTTCATTTATCACATAAATGTCAAAGAAATAATATACTAAAAGAATCAAACTAAAAAATATATAAATGATGTTCTTCTAGCATAATTAATTTAATTGGAAACATTTTGGTGAACAAGACCTATGAAAAACATAAGAGAATTGTAGTTTTCTAATTTTATTTACTAATAAAGTATATCATTCAAAGTTTTTTTTATTTATATGAACAAGTATTTATAAGAAACAATCAAATTATAAAATCGTACATATCACGTGCAACGCACGTGTAATTTAACTAGTGTTTTTATGCTGTTTTCTCTAAAATAAAAATCCACAATGCTGTGAAGTGTTGGCACAAAAATAATAGAAGCACATGTAAAGCAGAAGGTTATAACACTTCACAGCATTGTGGATTTTTATTTTATTTTTTGTTTTGCATATTTCAAAATGTGTTACGTAGCCATATCTGTGTTCAAACCATCGATATTAGATTTAAGTGTGGAAATATATTTATTCACGCAGGAAGACAAAGAGCCATTATCAGGGACGAAGAGGTGCAAGTATGGAGCCAAAACAACTAACATGTCTCAAGGGTGTTTGCAAATAGAACACTTCTTTGGAAGAGTTGGTCGCTAATCATTTATTTGATCCGAGGCATATTATAGGTTTGGAGTGTAGCAATTGTCACTATTTTACCAAGCAGAGCAGCAAGTAAATATATAAAGTTATTTGTGTTTGTGCCTTAATGTGGAAGAGGAACAGAGAAAATGTTACTGCCATTCCTTTCGCTCCTTTAAGTTGCTTAAGTCCTCATCCCTCCATCATTTGCAGGCTCCATCATGAGTTTCTTCGCATGTAAAAGTTAAGATAAATTGAGTAGGTTTGAGAATATCTTGTTCTCTTTTGTAAAATTTTCACATCTTAATCAAAAGATAAGATTTTGTTATATGGAATTCTACTTTAAGACTAATGGAAAAAATTATTCATCAATACAAGAACATAGCCTCCTTGAAGGTGCTAGAGGCTCTATCTGCCATTGAGGAAAGATAATACAGGGAATATGATTGAAGAACACAGTAAGCCCTTTAAGCCCTTTAAGGTTATATAACTAGAGTTGGGGGTGACTGGTTTATATATCAGTACAGAATGAAGTATGTCATGTGTTTCAATCAAATTAACTGGTACATGATTAACCAATTCTGTTAGCCAGGTGACAATTTTGATCAGTTGTTTCAGCAACTAAGCTGATGTTAGATAATCCAGAGATGGCGAAAAGGCAGAGGCGATACCAGGTAATTTCTATCTCCCATCTTTCTTTTCTAGACAAGTACCCTTGATCCTATATTAGATAAACTATTCTGTGTTCATTTCTCCCTAAGTTATAATAATATGTTGATTTAAGACGGAATACTTGTAGATTCCTCTTGAATAAGGTTCCAAATGGCCTTTACAAGAAAGGATGCAATATGCAATTACTAGAACCCTCTACAGATTGTTATAACGAAGATTTTTCCTGTTCAGACATTCCGTGTTATGGTCCATGATGGCGTTTCCTTAAGAAAGTAGGAAATGGAGTCTGAAGATAGTTGTTCTATTTGGACCCTTAACAACTTTATGGTTTGCCAACACATGCTTGAATTTTCAATGGTTTCAGCCTGTTGGAATGTTATTGATTTTATGGTGCCCCCTGGTTTAGTTACAACCTCAGATTTCACCGTTTCTTGTCAGGAAAATCATAAGCAACTAATATTTCTGTCTCAATAAAATAGGTTAAATACAATGATTAGCAATTCCAAAAGGATGAAACATCTTTTCCTAAAGTGAGAAAAAAACTATATGATTCGTACATGATTTGGTATCATTATTGTGTGTGTAGACCAAAATGCTTAGGTACGGTTGATATTTGATTCCTAGGTTTGTTCTTGGCTGCGTTCTTTGAGAGAAAGTATTCGGTACATCTAAAATACTGAATATTCAGTATCTTTTCATATTAATTATCACGTGTTTAAAAATATTATATTTTATTTAGATTTAAACGAGAGAATAAATAAATTCTTAAAATTTGTAAAAAATATACACGTGTCATCAAATGATATACATAAGTACTGAATATTCGATACTCCAAACGTATCAGAGATTTTTCCTTTATTCGGCTGGCAAATTAGACTAAACTCTTTGCATTAGATTCTGGGTCTATATGCTGTTAGGTAGACTGCATTAAATTCTGGTTTGTGCTATTTGTCAATAGATTGGACTAGAGATTTAAAAAAAACCATGGGAGTACATTTGCTTTTGAAATAGAGCAGTCTTAACTTGTATGCATTTTGCATAGCAGCATTTAAATTATTAAATTAAATTGCACTGTTAAAACCTTGAATTGGCTGAAGAACCATAGTAGTCTGATGAAGGGAAACGATGTAAATTAATTTTCCTGGGCATTGACAAGGATGGTGAAAATATTTGAACACGGCTTTCTGTTTCGACAAACAATGTAGTTACCAGTTGAATTATTATTCAATTTATCGGTTAGATATTGTGAACGAAAAGATTTAGATTACTGAATGTTTCATCATTTTTATGGAAGTTTTGTTGTATAATCAATCATGTTTCCCCATTTCTCTGTAAGGTTTAAAATTTGTAACTTCTTTTGGGATAAAAAAAATAAGTGTAACCTCTCTGTTGAGTTATTGATAATTTGGTAGTTATTGACTGTCGGCTCATTTAGCCTAAAATCATCCTTCTTAAGTAAATGATGCAGATAATAACATATCTTTTGCTTGTTTTATTTTATTTTAAATAATGCCGATAAATGACTTATCTTTGCTTGTTATATTTTATTCAAAATATTCTTCATCTAACCTAACCAAATGAAAAAAAAATGAAGTTTCCGATTTTGGATTTTATTTTAAATAATTCCCATAAATAACATATCTTTGCTTGTTATAGTTTATTCAAAATATTCTTTATCTAACCTAATCAAATGAAAAAATGAACTTTCCGATATTGGGGTTTTGAGTTTTTAGTTACATTAAATTTATACTCATAAAGTAACTCATAAATTTTAATTCATCAAGTAATTCGATAATAATATTTAGATTAATTTATTAAATCATTATAATAAATTATAAAATATTAATTTATAAATAATGATCATATCAATTAATTATTTAAAATATGATCAATTATTTGTCATTCAAAATTATTCTTTAAATTATTGTTTTGATTTTTTATCAGTTGGCTTTGACGCAATTGTGGTTTAATATAGAAATTGATATCAAGATTTCAAACAACCTAATCTGATTTTCATGTCTATCATATCGATTAAGCTTTTGCTCAACAAGAAGAGAAAAAAAAGGAATGCTTAAAGTGTACACGTGTCTGAAATGTGGAGGAAGGTGCATGGTTAATAATGGAGGACAGCCAGACGAAAGCGTACCCAAGTAGACAGCTAAAGAGAATTTTTTACTAAGTTGACCTACAAGTCAACAGCCACCACGAACTTGATTTTCGTCTTTTTGACTATTAAATTTTCTACCTTCTAACTCCACCATTTTTATGATAAAAACCACTACCAACATATATATATTATACAAATTATAGTATTTACTCTTCAATCCTTTATTATATTCATTTCATTTATATATGAATTAACTTTTAAATAAAATAAAATTTATCTTGATCTATGCATAATTATTTAGTTTAATTTTTGGATAAACTACATTTTCCCCTCTTAATTTGAGGTAGTTTTCATTCTAGACCAAATATATTAAAATTTTGTAAAGTAGATCTTATAATTACATTTTACATTCATGTTAGACATTCCGCAACACCTTCGCTTAAAAATAATAATGGTTTGTCACAGTCTGTCTACGTGGCATTACCTGCCAAGTAGTTTAACACCACATAAGCCTTTTAATTTACTCAACTGTCACGTGGGATGAAATCCCCAAAATACCATTAATTTCTCATTTCTTTCTTCTTCATCCTCCCTCGTTCACGAAAATGTCTACTATTTTTTTATCAGAGTTCTTTTTCCTCCTCCACTCCATGCAGAGTTCTTCTTCCTCTTCGTTTGCGAGTAGACCCGAGTTCTTCTTCCTCTTTGTTCGCAAGCAGACCTAAGTTCTTCTTCCTCTTTACAGGTTCTGTCTTGTTAAAGTTTTTATCTTTTTTCAATTTCTTTTGAAATTTTCACAGGATTTTCTCACAGGAAATTTCTAATGAAATATTTTTTCAATTTCTTTTGAAATCTTCTTTGATGAATTTTGTCTCATTTGTTTTAGTGATTCTAAATTAGAGATATTAGGGTAAATGAATTTGGATGTCATCGAGATTAGGGTAAATTTTTGAGTTCGAGATTAGGGTAAATTTTTACTAATTTCTCATACTATTTGTTTTAGTTGGGGTTATAAATGTACTATATTATTGGTATGACTTCTTCAACCTCAACGATATCCGTTTCACATGGATGCCGACGACTACCAATATGCTATTGTGGAGTTGCTGCTCAGATCAGAACATCGTGGACACAAACAAACCTAGGGAGGAAATTTTTTGGTTGTTATGCATACTTGGTGAGCTTATGCTATAATATTTTATGATTTTACTCAATGTTTAGAATATCTATCTAATATTGTATTGCTTTACTATTAGTGTGGGGATGATCCAGGTTGTGGATATTTTGCTTGGCGCGAAGGTGATTTACCAAATTCTAAGAAAATGATTAAGATTTTAAAGAAAAATATGAAATTGTTGAATGAACAATATCAGTCCAAAATGAAGAGGATGTGGTTGTTTCTAGTATTATCATGACTTGTAATTGTGTTTATGTTATTAATAGGATGCCCCAAAGAAGGTGTTAGTAGTGATTTATGTAAATTAGGCTAAAGTTTATCTATTTTTCTAGATGTGTTCATGACATTATGTAGTAGTCAACTTATTTGGTACTCTTTCGGTGTAACTGATGTCGAAATATGGATTAACTATGAATGATCATTTCTACTTATTTGATACTTCAATTATGAATGAGCATTTTCAATGAAATTAGGATCCCATTAAACCTAAGGTGATTGATTATGAATGAGCATTTTAGTCTTCCAAAATTGGCATGAGTGCCAAAGAACCTTCAAGGTGAAGGAGGCATATACTCACTACAAGGTGGATTTTGCAGCTAATATACGTTGCTTCATCTTATCATGTTATTTCAACTCTCTGTTTGTCTATTTAGTTATTAAATCAGTTTTCACCCTAACAAGTTAACGATTTCTTTACCTGTTCTTAGTAGAACCCATGTAAGCTCACCGGTACAATCTGATTTCTTATTGTCCACTATCTATTACATCCAAAAATACATCCAAAATACATCCAAACCGAAGCTAAATCATATCCAAAATAATAGGTTCTGATTATTGAAAACTCATCCATCAAAATACATCTTAAAACATCCCAAAAAGAGTTTATAAAAGCATCTGACAGCACCTTTATCAACATATTAACATCCCAAACAACCATCGAGCAGCCCTATATCAATATATTAACATCCCACAAAAGAATCACATCACCTATTAACATGCCCAAATCGCACATATTAACATCCCAACACCCATATCAACATAGAAGCCTAATCCATCATAAAAAATAACACTAGAACCTACTAACATCCACTAAAATAATATCGAGCGGCATAAAACAGAATCACAAACACTATCTAGTTTACATTACAAAAGCATAAACCATAATCATAAAACAGAATCCCTTCCAACAGCAGCACCTCTACCCCTTCCTCGACATCTCCTAACAGCAGTAATTGAACTGCTTGCTTTAATGGTGGGTTGACTTATAATAGCAGTAGTAAAAAAACTACTTGCTTGAGTTCCAGCAACATTGCTTGCTTCAAATGGAATATGAAAAGATAAAGTATTGTGAAAATCAAATATATATTGAAATGAACATAAACAAAACATATTACATATAAAGTAGAAGCTTACTCTAAATCACATGAACCTCTTTGCACCCCTATTAGTGCCTATAACAGTGTTCTTCATTCTTGGGCCAACATTTTTTTTTGCGGCAACTAGAGCCCCCTTACATGTCCTCTTATTGTGCCCAAATGTGCAACACTTGCTACAGATTAGTGTCCCATTCTTTTTCTTCAACACCATTTGATTTGTTGGCTCATCATTGTCATTCTTCTTTGTTTCTTTGGCCTCCTAGGTGGCCTTTTGGACTTTGGAGACAACACCATATTTTCATCATTTGTGACTTTAGGCCAAAGGTTTCGCCCATATCATGGCTGTATAAAATTAGAATAAGTGGCTAACATTCTATCAAAACTTATCAACATACTCATCAGGGTTACTGCCCATGAAGTAAATACATTGTATGACATGCACACAAGGAATGCCAAACACATTCCATCTATAACAGCTGCAAGACATAACATCCAAGTCAACCACATACATGTCTCTTCCACAATCAACTTCAAATTTATGTTCCCCACTCCAAACAACTTGACTATTCCTAGAAGCCTCAACAGACTTCTGCAACTTCAGTTTAATTTTAGGACAAATGAGACCATCATACTTCATAATTTCAGCCCTCTTTTGTTGTATCTGATTTATCAAAGTCCTTAAGATATTCTCATTCATTGTCATTATCGGCTTGTCCCTAGAGTCCAAAATGTATGCATTGAAGCTTTCAAAAAATTTATTAAGTTCATGTCACACTTTGGGTAAACACTGAATGCATGCCTTGCCCAATGTTTGGTAGCGTAATTTTTCAACCAAGTACATGCAACTTCATCTAATTTCTTCAACAAATTCATCTCCTTCCCAAACTCTACAAAGGTACTCGCCTTTGCAGCATTCCACATGTAATCCTTGTAAACCTTACACTTCCATGTTGTCTTGAAGATAGTATAACCCTCCAAATTCTCTTTCAAACACTTTTGTTGGTCTAAAATAGAAGTCCATTGTTTAGACTCATCCACTCCTCCTATATCACTGAGTAATAAATACATGAACTATCCCCAAGAATCCCTTTACTCGTTCTTCACAACTGCCCAAGCAATGGGGTAAAGACCATCATTTCCATTAATACCATCAACTTCCACCGACGATGTGTCCTAAATCTGTCAATGTAATGTTTTATGAGCCAGCTAGGACTAACATGCCTATTCGGAAGGTTCTACAACACCTACGCTCTGGATTGAAGGACTTTACCTGCGTGTTATTCTCTTGTTGCATCAATTATGCATATAATCTCCATGGACAGCCACTCACAGTACACTTGACCAGTACTCTACGTGTCTCAAAATTATAAAACTTCAAATCATACCCACTTTGTGTAGCATGAGCCTTAACATCATCTTTAAACTCAGCTCTATTTTTAAACTTCATGCCTAATTTAAAAACAACATTGCACATGTTACTATCAACCATGAATTCTAAAAATAATTTTGGATTCTCCTCATCAGAATTGGGAGGAGAATTCAACTCCTCATAATCAAGCTCAACTTATGGCTCTTGTGGACTTTGTGGCTCAACCCTTCCAACATCAAATTCATTATTATTAAGCTCATAATCACTGTCTACAACATCATCTAAGTCAATACTCCTTACACTTGCATCACTATCACTGCTCCTACTAGATTCACTATCACTGCCCACACTATTACTCCCCTCACAGTAATCACTATCACTTTCATCTTCATCATCAACATGCATATTCTCATTATCAACATTCAAATCATCAGCAAACAAACACTCATCAAGCAAAAACTCAGGAGAATGTGCAACATAAACATGTATAAGTCTAGTAGGTGGAACTACCCTACACATTTGCAATACTTCCCTATCAATCCTTATCTCTACCAAACTAGATCATAACCTCCCCAGGCTTTACATAATGCATGGTAGTATACTCAACAGCACCAGAACAGTCAAACATATCCTCTAGTTATAGCAGACTCATCTTATCCGAGTCACAATCATCAAAAATAGATATTTTACCTCCTAAGTATCTTGTGGGAGTGGGCAATTAAAATTAACCACTATGATGCACATGAATTGAAAATGGATAAAGAGCGATCTCTGCAATTAAAAAAAGCCTCAATCAGATGCATATACAACAGAACATAAAATATCTGAAAACTTCAAACGAAGCATTCAAAAATACTTACAACGCTTGTAAAAAACTAATAAGAAAAAGAGTAAACGATGAAAAAATAATAAGGTCCTTCTGATCTACGTGTTCAATTTATATGAAGAGAGACGATTAAAAAATAATTACTTGTATACTGATGCTAAAAAACAAAGAAAATAATATGACAGCTTGGTGTACTTACTGGTTAAGCACGACGCTTCATAATTTATCACCTCACTTTTGTTTTTAATAATTTCATTTCATTATCACTCATCAGTTTAGGAGCAACCTTTTCCTTTAAAGGAAAGTTTAGAAACGACTATATAACACCTTACAGACCAACACCACAATTGCAACTATAATTAGGAAGAATCTAATTTTCTTTGAAGATTAGGAACATTAAAGGGAAAGTGACCTTTGTTAAGGGAGCGTAGGACCTTACACATAAATTAGAGATAAATTAAAACAATGGTCAAGTAATACCAAACCAGCTAATAAGTAACTTGAAATAATTTTTTTAGTCATAAGAAAGTAACTTCTGGAAATGCAAAGAATCAAGCAACATTACATTGATCAAATGCTCCTTCAGCTCACTACATGTCTAATATAAATGCTCAAACAAGCAAAACTCGAACCTTAAGTCAGCGATTTGGTAACTCGAGAAGAACTCGAAGAACAGAACTCGAAGACCAGACTCGAACCTTAATTTCTAAAAATCAACGAGCAAAACTCGAAGAACAAAACTCGATTTGGTAACTTGAACCCTAATTTTCTAAATACTCGACGAACATAACAGACTAGAAATTGAATACCGGTCTTAAAAAAATTCCTCCTCCAAACAGAGAGCTCCAACCTTCTTAGAGTCATTCGATCACTGACAGTAACTCGAGCAAAACTTTGAAGACTACGATTTGGTATGGAAATTTCGAGCACAACGAGCGATTTGGTAAGACGATTTTGCGAACCCTAATTGCCTAAGGGAAGAAGACTGCGTTTTGGGTGGTAAATTTTTTAAGGTGTAATTTTTTCGAGTTTTCCTAGGTTGGGTTAATTTTAACGCCACGTCATTTTACTACGTGATAGCTGAGTAAATTAAAAAACTGATGAGACGTTAAACTATTTGACACATAATTCTACGTAGGCAGATCGTGACGAACCGTTATTATTTTTAAACGGAGGTGCTATGAAAGGTTTAACGTGAATGTAAAATATAACTGTAGGGTCTACTTATAAATTTTTAAAGTGTAAGATCTAAAATGAAAACTAGCTCAAACTACAGGGATAAAATTGTAATTTATTCATAATTTTTTATTTTCGGCAGGTTTTGCATATATTTATTATTTATTGGAATTAATATATTTCGAAGATTATTTAAAGATGATTTGTTTATTAAATTTTTCAATAGCAAAACAATATCTATTTAGCTGATCACAGTTATGTAAGTTGTAATTATTTCTTTATTTAATTTTTCAAGAAGGATAAGTTCTAATTGACTTTAATATTTCTGATTTAGGTGTGATTGATTGAGAGAGTATACTCGTTGGTCTTTACATAGACTAGTCATTGTATGAGATTTGAGTACAACTTGGATTCAAACTTGGTTTAAATCCCAGTATGGCAACGTGGAAAGAGCCAATTTGTAATAAAAAAATTAAAACAAATTTTGACAACATTATCGATGTGGAAGTTGAATTTTAGATATGTAAGTTTTAATATATATTTTTTCAAGTAATTTGAACGTTGTACTAGTTTCTTTTTAAGAAGTTCACCTTCAGATATAAACAAACATTTTTTAAACGAGAAATAATGTTATTCATTCTTTCACTGATAATCAATATGTCAATATTCATCTAAAAGTATTATATTAAATTGATTTTTAAAGCTTGATTTTTTAATTATCTTTGTACACTAATATCTTCTCACAGTGATTAAATGAAAATACATTCTTGTTTATATTTTCTTTGTTAGAAGGAAATGTAATAAAGTAGTAGTTTGTATTTGATACCGACTCAATAGTTGTTATCATACCACCTTGGACAAAAAAAATATACCACTTTTGTGCTCAAAATTTCGTTCTCAATTGTCTATTAAAGTAGACCTATTTGAACTTCTAACAAAAAAGAGTAGACCTATTTGAACACAGAATATTTGTAAAAGCTATTGCCAACTCATAGAGTTTGCAAACTTGCGCAACAAGTAGATAACCCAAGAAACCATAGTCAAATGAACAATTTTTTTCTTGATTTATCATTTTATGATTGATTGAATTTCGAAGCTCAATATTATATAATTATTATTTTTTAAATCTTTAATTCTTAAAAGCACTTTTTACCTAACAAAATCTTGTAAAGTTGGACACTCCACCATTTCTTTTTTAGTCTGAGGATTTGTATGACTTGTGTTTTTTCTTTTATGTTTGCCTTTTACCTTTGTTGATTTTTACTTCATTTTGTTAAAAAAGTCAAATACGACTTGAGATAATGGTTTATTTTTCATCAAATGACTTTTTTTTAAACCATCAATTATAACTTCAGATACTGTGTTTTTTTTATCATACGACTTAGAGACAGCATAATAAGTTTATCATTTTCAAAAAAAATTTCTAGATAAATATGGTATTTAGAAAGTAGGATTCACACTTCCGTATCTTACTATATGACATTGGCAGTGTATTTTACATGACTTAAAATGACTTCATAATTGTTGTAACGGAAGTATTATAGACAGTAAAAAAATGATATATTTAATATGGTTTGGCAAAAATTACCTTCGTCTATGGTTATTATATTATATCACCATCATTACAAATTCAACATCGAGTCAACACCACCTAACCTAAATTTCATTACACTCAAATCTAAACTCAATACATACACAAAGAAGACCATAAATAGCTTAGACAAAAGTCATCACTGCCTGATCAGACTATATGCAACCTACTAATTTGAAAATCATCTCCAGCACGGGTAAAGTCCTTTAGCTAGCCTCTCAATATCATGAGATGTCCCCTCTTAGGATAAAGCCCCCTCTTACATCATTAATGCCACCCTATATCTCTTAGCACATGCTCTCTCACCACGAGATGCTCATTTATGGCAGAACCAGCTCTCACCCTCTATCGAAACAGAACCACCAGACCATAACTACCCCCATATCCATATCAACTCAAAACCCTAATCACTTTCACATTCAAAATAGGATTCTCATCCAAACCCCAAAATATATTTTCCTAAAATATCTCCATAAATCAAGAAGCAAATCTCTAAGAAATTTGAGGCATATTTTCTAACAAATCCTCATCTCAACTCAAATTCCAGTAACGTCGAACAATCATCATCGCAGTAGCTACAACTTCACCTTGAATCAAATCATCTTCAATCATGGACATCAAACTTTAACAACATAAATATCTTTGCGCCTTCATATAATCTTTATCTCGAACCAAAACTCTCTAACCGTCCAGGATCAAATCATCAACCTGATAACATTTGTTGTAACAGAAGCATCATAAATAACAAATAAAATGATATTTTTAACGTGGTTCGACAATTGCCTACGTCCACGATTATCTCATTATATTACCATCATTACAAACTCAATATCGACTCAACACCACGTAACCTAAATCCCATAACACTCAAATCTAAACTCAACACACATACACAAACCATACACATACAAAGAATAACATAACCAGATTAGACAAAAATCGTAACTTCTCGATCGGACTGTATGTAATCCACTAGTTTGAAAACCATCTTCAGCACGAGCAAAATCCTCTGACTAGATTCTCAATATCATGGGGTATCCAGAGCTATCTCTCACATCATAAGGCTACCATATATCTCTTAGAAAAGAGTCTCATCACCACGGGATGCTCCCAAACAGAGTCACATAACCATAACCATGACCTCATATTTATATCAACTCAAAACCTTAATCACTTTCCTATTCAAAATAGGAATCTCATTCAAACCTCATTATCACCACAATATCTTTTCCTAAAATATCTCCATGAATCAAGAAATAATTCTCTAAGGAATTTGAAGCATATATTTTAACAATAGTCTTAGTACAATTACACATGAGCATATTTGAAAAAATAATAAATGTGACTATAAATTATGATTTTTCTAGAGTGCAAGTGTACACTATCTTTGCAAGTAATAAAATTCTATGAAATAGAGTGTTGTCCATAGGATTGATTTTGATTAGTATTGAAATCAACTAGACCTTAATTCTAATTGAGAATGACGAAAAAGTTGAGAGTTTTAATTAATCTAAAATTCTAATTAAATTAAAACGATAAATATTTGATAAAGATAAAATAATTCAAATTTGAATAGTTAAAAACTCTAGGGTTTTCGATTTCACCAAACAAAACATGCTCTAAATTCCAAATCTCAATCAATCAATATTTATCAAATTATTGACAGCAAATTTCTCTAGTGTAATTATCAATCTTTCTCAAGTATCGATAACAATGAATAAAAAATACTAGTACCAAATCTCTGTCAAGATTAAATAAATTGAAACTTATTAAACACAAGAAATTATAATTGCTACACTAAATTCATAATTATCTCTAACTTATGAAATTCTAATGGTGTTATAAGCAAAAAACAAATTTAATCATCATTTCTCAGTCTCAGAATTAAATTTAAAATCATACAATAGTTGGCCAGATGATCACAAGTATTAAGAATAGATTATAACACTTAATAATATTGAATAAATATCGATTGAATTGAAAATTAAAATATATGAACAATCATGGTTTGGCTACGTCGTAGCTCTAGATAAGAAAATTAGAACATACTAGAATAAAAAAATATCCTAATAATATTCATGAACAAAGAGGAAAAGAGAAAAAAAACTAGATTTGAGAATGAATTGAAGTTGAGATCCGTCTACTTTGATCCGTCTTCGTTTCATCTACAAAAAGCTATCTTCTTTGCCTCCCACGTGCAAAAAATCATCCCAAAAATCCTAAATTATTTTATTTATAGACTAGGGCTTGATAAGGATAAGATTGAAGCAAAAAAATCACAAAAAAATTCTAGCATCGCGCCACCGTCCCGAAGGTGAAAACCAACGTCGCGACACTGGCCAATCTGTCCGCACACCAGCGCCGCGATGCTGGCTCTCTGCCCAGGTCCATCCTTATCACTTTTTATCTGCATTTTTGCCTTCCAACTCTTTCTAAATCTTTTCAAATTAATTCAAATGCACTAGAATATCTTACCTACAAAACAAAAGTAAAACAAGCATAAATCAAATAATAAACTCAAAAAACTAATAAAATTATAGTTAAGATTATCTCAAACGTGAGTATGAAATACACTCATCAAATACCCCCAAGCTTAGCTTTTTGTTAGTACTCGAGTAAAACAAAAAATAAAATAAATAAATCAAACGAGATAAATAATAAACTCTAATTAAGAAAAACTACAGACAGAGTGGCGAAATGTTTTGACTAACTAAACTTGTCTCAGAGATTTCAAAATAACAATAACCCAAGAAGAACTTCTGAATTATGATCATGTAGAATTTCAACACAAACATTTACATACATTACACTTTGTAAAATCCCGACCTTAAGTCGTTTAACTTATTAATCTCAAATGAGTTTATGCAACCAAGTCTTGCAAGAGCAGATCCATTAATCTATAAATATATTAGAATTCCAGAGGCTAAGTTTGCATGTCATTCTCTTCCAATGTAGGCAAACCATAACACTTCGGATAATTAGGACTTTTGTAGGCGTGTAATGCATGGCTAGGGTTTATGGTAGGATAAGAGATATTATTTCAACTCAATCTTTATCCATAGTCATACATGCATTCTAGCAATCTATGAGCTTAACTCAACTTTTCTTGTAACACTCCCAAACTTGTAATTCCACCTCTTGAATTATCAACCATACTCAACCATTCTTTTTTTTTTAATTTGATCTCTTTAAGCTTCTCATTTTCTTAACGAGCTTTCGGCGAAAAGCTCCCAAACTAGTTGGTCTTAGGGTATAGGTGTTAAGACATCCATTCGAGCTTAGTCACTCAAGTACAAGAGGTTACAAAATCAAACTTATTCACAAGATTTTTTTCAAATATATAAAAACTTCTCCTATCCACCCATATAGTCATAGTTCCAAGTATTTTCTCAAAACATCCAAATACTGTGAGTAAAAAGAGTTACTAGAGAAAACTTTTAATAAGCTTAGGGAATTATTATGGCTGATAAAAAAATGATTATTTAAGCTCAACAGGGATCAATAGGGAAACAATTATGCAATGTGTTGGCTTGAAAAGATCAAACGGTCCAAAGATGGCCCAAAATCATGTCCTAAGTGAAGCGTAGCCTAGAATTTCATCTCGAATACAATCAAACTGGTTCTAGAGTACTTATGAGATCATAATGATTTTTAAGTCACATAAACCTTCTATAAACAAATAGATAATCAAACGCTCAAAGTTAGGTGGTCAATATGTCAGGATTCTCAAGTGAAATGTGAATCAACAATTGGTTCAAACACACACAGATACACAAATTCATCTTTTTTTCTCAAAATTATCAATAAATCAAAACTGATCTCATCATAGGTGTTAGTGTTATCTGCAATAGAACACCAAAATTTTAATTTTTAATAAAGCCACTACGCCCAAACTTATAACTTTCATTGTCCTCGATGAAAAGAAAAAATGTAAAATGATTAAGTAGAGAAGACTCTCCTGAATAAGGATGAGCTTTCATCCTCACCATTCTATGCATTGTTCATGTTGTCTCCAACTAAGGGGAAAGTGTTACCTGAACCAAAATCATCCAAGGTCTGTCGTCACAGCGTTGAGAGGTGCCTGAACCAAACATTAGCGTTAAGATGCTAAACGTTCTGTCCATAGTTTTATATATATAAAACCTAAATAAAACAAATGAAAATAATTAAGAAAACTAAATAAATAAAGAAAAATAAATAATATAAATAAAATCAGGTTGTCTCACAGTAGTGCTTGCTTTAATGTTTTCAGCCAGACGTAATCATCAACCAGGCTTCACCCGTTCTCCACTGACTTTAGAATTCCTTTTGTGTCATAAATTGACCACTCTAAGACCATTTTGTGCTCTCTCAACACCCTTAGTAGTTTGTCTTCTTGTTCACCATTTAATGAAGCAAAGATAATGATATGAAGAGTGGATGCTTCTCCCATAAAGGTGTATTGAAGATGTAGGTCTAACATCAGTGATTTTTTAATAGATGGTAGGTGTCTATGTTTACCTTCTCCTTATTCTGCGTAAGGCCTCTTCATGAATATGGATGAGGTTCTTCGAACTAATTAACAATCTCCAAAATCTCTGGATTCTCCTCGTCAATAACCCCAACTAAACATGCTTCCAATGGTTCACTCAGATCACCGGTGTGAATTACTTCCTCAAAGCATACTTCTGCACAATCCACCCACAAACGACTATTCATATCATTTTGATGCTTTATTACTTTGAAGACATTAAAATGTATCTGATCTTCTTGCACTCTCAGAATAAGTTCTCATTTTGTACATCAATGAGAGTTCTTCCCGTAGTTAAGAATGGTCTACCTAGAATAATTAGAATTTCTTAGTTTTCCTCCATGTCAAGAACAATAAAATCAGCTGAAAAAACAAATTTATCCACATTTACCAATACATCCTCAATAATCCCCCGTGCATATTTAATAGAACGATCAACTAATTATAAGGAGACCGTCGTTGGCTTAATTTCTCCAAGACCTAACTTCTAGTAAATTAAATACGACATCAAATTGATTCTTGCTTAAGATCACATATAGCCTTCTCAATATAAGAATTACCAATGGTGCAAGGAATAATAAAACTCCTAGGATCCTTTAACTTCAGATAGCACTACACTCCTCAGTAAGTGCAACTGTCTCATAGTCCTCTAGCTTTCTCTTGTTTGCGAGAGTTTGCTTCATGAATTTGACATTGCTCGGCATTTGTTCCAAAGCTTCGGTAAAAGGAATGTTGATGTGCAGTTTCTTAAGTTTCTTAAACATATGTTTAATATGTTTAATATGTTTCAATTTCTGCCTTTGGAACCGCTGAGGGTATGGAATAGGTGAAACATACCGTGGAGGATTATCGGGAAAGAGCTTTGACTTAGGCTTGTCTTCCTTCTTTTCTGAGCTCTTGGCAAGATCATCACCTATAACCTCAGTTTGTACTTCAATTGGCTAAGAACTTTCAACTATTACTTTCTTTGGTTCTACTATCTCCTTGCCATTATGAAGGGTAATGACGTTTACTTATTCTTTTGGATTCCACTTAGTGTTGCTCGATAGAGAACCTTGTGGTCTTTGAGTGAGCATTTCTGACAGTTGACCCATTTGATGCTGCAATTTTGAATAGACATAGCTTGACTCTAAATACTAGTTTCTTGCCTCTGAAGTGTAGCATATGTTCTTGCCATAAATTAAGTAGTATTGATTGTGAGCTGGGCAAGAGCATATTCAAAAGAAAATTTAGGCTGCTGAGGCTAAAATTGAGGCTGACTAGCAACTGGTGGATTCATCACATTTTAATTATTCTTCCAAGAGAAATTGGGTGATTTTGCCATCCTTGGTTGTAATTGTTGGCAAATGGGTTATTCTGTCTGTTGTAATTCTCAACAAAATTAACATGTTCTGACTGAGAAGGAGCAAATGGATTATCAGCATGACATTCAGTACTAGGATGAGGTCTATTGCATAAATTACAAATTTCTCATGTAGCATGAATAACACTAGCGTTGGCAATGAAAGAACTCAATTGCTTGGACAGTGCAGCAACTTGGGCAGTGAGATCAGTAAGAGCATCGACTTCATGAACTCCATGAATCTTTCTCGGTACGTTGCGTTCAGTAGGCCATTGATAGGCATTAACAACCATTTCTTAAAGCAAAACATTTTCCTCCTCATATGTTTTGCCTATTAAAACACCCCATCTTGCTGTTGCATCCACTAGTGTCCTCGTTGAATTCCCCAAACCATTGTCAAAAGTTTATACTTATAGCCATTTAGGGAGTCCATGATGTAGGCATCCTCTCAACATCTTTTTAAACCTCTCTCAGGCTTCATAAAGAGACTCCATATCATATTGGATAAAAGTAGTGATCTTGTTCCTCATCTTGATTATTTTAGCAGGTGGAAAGAATTTAGCCAATAATTTTTAAAAGTTCACTCCAAGTGGTGATTGATCCAGTGGGTAAAGAGTTCAACCAACTCTTAGCCTTATCTCGAAATGAAAATGGGAATAATCTCAACCTAACTGCATCAGTTGAGACATTGTTGTGCTTGAATGTCTAACAAAATTTGAAAAAAGTTGCTATGTGACCATTTGGATCATCATTGGGCAGGTCACTGAAGTCATTTGCTTGCACCATGTGAATGATAGCTGACTTAATCTCAAAATTGTCGGCATTAATAACAGGGCGTTGAATGGAAGACGCGGTCTCATTGACCATTGTCGTAGCATAGTTTCGAATCGCTCGATTATTCTGGTTGTTCACAATTTCAGGATTTTTCTAGCGTATTCCATGGTTTCTTAAGGGTTTTTAGAAGTTTCTCTCCTCACTTTTCTATTACGACGACAAGTTCGCTCAATTTCTAAATTTAGGGGAGTCAAATTATCACTTCTAAATTTTCTCATACACCTTAGAAAATGCTTGAAAATTCAAAATAGTAAACAACCGTAAATAAAAAAATAATTAATACTCGAAGTAAAATTAAGGATATGTAACCCCAATATTAATAAACAAAATCAATCCCCAGCAACGGCACCAGAAACTTGTTACTATTTTTCTAGAGTGCAAGTGTACACTATCGTTATCAAGTAATAGAATTCTATGAAATGATTGATTGATATTAAGTACTGAAATCAACTAGACCTTAATTCTATTTTAAAATGACGAAAAAGTTAGGAGTTTTAAATAAGCTAAAATTCTAATTAAATTAAAATAATAAAGATTTGATAAAGATAAAATAATTCAAACTTGAATAGTTAAAAGTTCTAGGGTTTTCGATTTCACTAAACCAAACATGCTCTAAATCTCAAACCTCAATCAATCAATGTTTATCAAATTATTGACAGTGAATTTCTCTAATGTAATTGTCAATATTTCTCAAGCATCGATAATAATGAATCAAAAATACTAATCTCACATCTCTGTCAAGATTAAATAAGTTAAAACTCATTAAGCACAATAATTTATAATTGCTACACTAGATCCATAATTATCATTAACTTATGAAATTGTAATGGTGTTATAAACAAAAAGCAAATTTAATCATCACTTCTCAGTCTCAGAATTAAATATAAAATCATGAAATAGTTTGTCACACGATCACAAGCATTAAGAATAGATTATAACACTCAATAATACTGAATAAACATCGACTGAATTAAAAATCAAAATCTGTGAATAATCATGGTTTGGCTACGTCGTGCCCCTAGATAAGAAAATTAGAATGTACTAGAATAAGAAAACATCCTAATAATATTCATGAAGATAGAGGAAAAGAGAAGAAAAACTAGATTTGAGAATGAATAGAAGTTGAGATTCGTCTCCCGGTTTGATCCGTCTTCATTTCCTTTCCAAAAAGCTCTCTTCTCTGCCTCCCACACCCTAAAATCCTAAAATATTTTATTTATATGCTAGGGTTTGATAAGGATAAGATTGAAGCAAAAACAATCGTTAAAAAAATCTAGTATAGCGTCGCGAAGGTGGAAGCCAACGTCGTGACACTGACCAATCTGTCCACGCACCAGTGTCGCGATGCTGGCTTGCTGTAACGCCGAGTGTCGCAGCGCTAGGAGTTAGTGTTACGATGCTGGCTCCCTGCCCAGGTCCGTCCTTATCACGTTTTATCTGCATTTTTGTCTTCCAACTCTTTCAAATCTTTCCAAACCAATTCAAATGTACTAGAATACCTTACCTACAAAATAAAAATAAAACAAACATAAATCAAATAATAAAACTCAAAGAACCAATAAAATTAAAGTTAAGATTATTTAAAATATAAGTGTGAAACACACTCATCAATTATAAAAATGAGTAACTCTATACCGACTAAGTTTAAGTACCAAATGATGTGACAGTCATTCAAATGATAATTTGTCAAATCATTTTAATGAGTCATAAAACACAAACTTGTCACTTGATTACTTAAAACTTGATCAATTACTTAATCACCCCAAAATTATTCTCAGGAATTAATTTCTAAAATTAAATCTCAAAAAAAGATGATGACAAGATTTTTAGCTTACATACTATATTTAAGGTTTGGTTTGAGTTATAATTCATATACCATTTTAAATTTTCTACACGTTTCATTCATTTTGACAAGAGGTTCCATAAAAAAGTAACACCCTCTCTATCTCAATTTGAGGCATATATTTTAACAATTGTTTTTGTACAGTTACACGTATGCATACTTGAAAATATAATAAATGTGATTATAAAAATGAGTAATTCTATATCGATTAAATAATTGATTAAATTTTAAGTATTAAGTGATGTGACAGTCATTCATAGATTAATGAGACATAAAACATCAACCTAATATTTAGTTACTTAAAACTTGATTAATTACTTAATCACCTGAAAAATATTCTCTAAAATAAGAATTAGTTCTGAGAAATTAAATATCAAAAAAGATAATGACAAGATTTTATCTTATATACTATATTTAAGGTTTGGTTTGAGTTATTACTTCTATACCATTTTAAATTTTCAAAGCGTCATTCATTTTGACTAAGATTCATTTTGACTAAGAGGTTCCACATAAAAGTAACACTCTCTCTATCCTCTACACATAAGCACTCTCTGCAAATTCTACTTTTTTTCTTAAAGCAACTTCAAGCTTCATTGATGGCTTAAGCGACAGAGAGGTTGTTTTTGGGCGGCACCACAACCTTGTTAAAGAAATCCTGGTTTCTATAGTTTGTTATCTATCTCTTTCGGAGAGACTTAAGAGAGTTATCTTCATCATTTATTTTTAGTTTTTTTTCATTATTGTTATCAAATTATCGACCTATTTAAAGATCTGTCATAGAAATTATTTTTTAAAATAATTTTAGTACTCCTTGAAGTATTGAAAAAATAACTTTCAACTCATTCATGGTATTTCGTGTTATTATATTTTTCACTTTAAAAAGTGTTATAATGTTACAAATATTAACACATTAAGCACGGGTGACATCCCACTTGGTATTAAATATTGTCAATCAATTACAATCTTGTGAATTAACTAAAGAAAAGCGTACTTATCACATTAATCAAGGTACATTTATTTACCATAAATGGATTTAAAATGTGTAAATGAAGGTAAAATTTCAATTCTCGTTGCTGCACACTTGTACAGCCAAAATTACGGGGAAGAAAAATTAGCAACACTTCATCACGTTTAACACAAACTTTTCAACCATGAAAACAAGGCTTACTCAAATCATAATTTTTTTGTGTGTTTAAGCTATGGGCCTACCATGTGTTTTAAGTGCCAACATTGTGTTTGTCCAATAAAATGGGAATTCCATGGTGTTTTGCCAAGCAAACAAAATTGTGTGTACCTAAAGTAAATGGAGAGAGAGAGAGAAAGAGAGAGTAAGGAAATTGGTGGTGGACCTAGGAACTAAGAAATACCATTCTCACAAGTAATTTGTAAGAAGAGATGTTAACTGTCCTTCGAAATAAAAGATCAACACAGGTGGTACATTGTCAGACTTTTTGTAATATTACTTTCTAGTGTGCAAAAGTCCAAAACCGTCCAATGAAGAAATCTAATCCCACGTCAGAAATTCTATTCGTACTTCCTATTATTATATTACTATTATAACATTTTAAGCTAAAATTTTATTTGAGTGATTACCAACATCTGACTAACATAAGATAATTACTTGATCTAAACATAAAAAAACAATTCTAAGTACTAGAAAAAAGACAACATATACATTAGTCGTGTATAATGGAGGGGAATGTGTAAAGATGTAGACAAAAATAACTCGAGAAAAATAAGTTTGATTTATAATTTTCTCCACATCCAAACTGGCTCGGTTAGATAACACTGTAATAACATATCTGTATCAAGATAGACACAATTCATAGTAGATTTGGAAACTGACGGTTGTGTCAAATGTAAAACATTCTCCAAATGTTCAGAAGAAAGACAATCATGATCCCAAGCTCAAAGGGGAATGAAACTTGTACAATGGGTAGGACAAAACCCTTGGGTTATTTGTAAATATATTCTTTTCATTTTTTATTAAGATTTTTATACTCCTTGTCAAAAACTAAGAATTTTATACTCCTAGCATACCATTATCAACATCAAGCTTGGTAACTCTCCCTTTCATTTCCTTTCCCTTCCTCATACAAGGATCAAATCAATCATGGTCCACAAATACCCATTCCCTCACTCTTAGCTCTCATTTCAAGCTTATTCTTCACCAAAAACATATTCTTCTCCATCTCTTCTTCTTCTTCTTCTTCTTCTTCTTCTTCTTCTTCTTCTTCTTCTTCTCCGTCTCTTCTTCTTCTTCTTCTCTGTCTCTTCTTCTTCTTCTTCTTCTTCTTCTTCTTCTTCTTCTACTACTACTACTACTTCTTCTTCTTCTCCATATTCTTCTTCTTTTATTCTTCTTCTTTTGCTTCTTCTTCTTTATCTTCTTCTTCTACTTCTTCGAGACCATGTGTCCCATCATTTTTCAGTCAATTGGTCTCTGCTTTATTGTTGTCATAATAAAATCAACTACTTGAAGTGTTCAAGTAGTTATAAACAACTACTCGAACCCTGTAAGTAGTGGGTCTGATTCTGGAAGTAAAAAAAATAATACTTGAAGGGTTCAAGTAGTTGTAACTGACTACTTGAACCCTTCAAGTAGTGATTTTGATTATGAAAGTAAAAAAAAATATTACTTGAAGGATTCAAGTAGTTGTATCTGACTACTTGAACCCTTCAAGTAGTGATTTTGATTCTGAAAGTAAAAAAAATATTACTTGAAGGGTTCAAGTTGTTGTATCTGACTACTTGAACCCTTCAAGTAGTGATTTTGATTCTAGAAGTAAAAAAATATTACTTAGAACGGTTCAAGTAGTTGTATCTGACTACTTGAACTCTTCAAGTAGCGATTTTGATTCTGGAAGTAAAAAAAAATATTACTTGAAGGTTTCAAGTAGGTGTATATGACTACTTGAACCCTTCAAGTAGTGATTTTGATTCTGAAAGTAAAAAATATATAACTTGAAGGGTTCAAATAGTTGTATCCGACTACTTGAACTCTTCAAGTAGTTGTATCTGACTACTTGAACTCTTCAAGTAGTTGTATATGACTACTTGAACTCCTAAAATAATGAGTTTGATTCTGAAAGTAAAAAAAATATTATTTGAGGGTTCAATTAATTGTATCTGATAACTTGAATCTTTCAAGTACTGATTTTGATTCTGGAAATAAAAAAAATATTATTTTAAGGGTTCAAATAATTGTATCTGACTACTTGAACCATTCAAGTAGTGATTTTGATTCTGAAAGTAAAAAAATATTACTTGAAGCGTTCAAGTAGCTGTATCTGACTACTTAAACCCTTCAAGTAGTGAAGTTTGATTCTGAAAGTAAAAAAAAATATTACTTGAAGGGTTCAACTAGTTATATCTGACTACTTGAACCCTTCAAGTAGTGAGTTTGATTCTGGAAGTAAAAAAAATTTTACTTGAAGGGTTCAAGTAGTCAGATTTAACTACTTGAACCCTTCAAGTAATTGGTTTGATTCTTGCAGTCAAATTTTCAGTGAGCATGTGACTACTTCAAGGGTTTACGTACTCATTTTTTACTACTTGAACACTTTAATTAGTTTTTTCTCTTGAAGTCTATTGTCCAGTAAGCTCGTCACTACTTGAAAGGGTTCAAGTAGTGATGCGGGTGGTGCAACTTTAGAATTTATGGACCAAATGGATCTTGGCACGCGCAGGTCAATTTTCGGAGTGCATAACTTTTGACTCGGTGGATCCACGTGGCCCGTAAGATATCAAATCACAGCTTATTCAGAGATCTATATGTGCGACTGGGTTTACCCATCAAAGCCTAGTTTCAGGTCCACAAAACACTGTTTTAAGTACTTTCAGAGGTCCAAAAGTTATTTCGGTCAAAATTTTAGGCTTTTTCATAGGATTTAACAGGTTTTGGAAGATCGATTGCTGAAAATCACGCACGATTCAACAGCTTTTGGTATTGTTAGAGTTTTATTGAGAGTTTCACTGCATAAAGTAGTAATTTTATACTACTTGAACCCTTTAAGTGGGTTTTTTCCTCCTAAAGTTTATTGTCCAGTAAACTCATCATTACTCGAAGGGTTCAAGTAGTAATTTTTTACTACTTGAAGGGTTTAAGTAGTTTTTGCTTACTGGATAATAGACTTCAAGAGAAAAAAAATCACTTGAAAGGTTCAATTAGTGTAAAATTACTACTTGAACCCTTTAAGTAGTGAGTCGCGAGCTTACTTTACAATAAATTTCAAGTGAAAAAACTACTTGAAAGGTTCAAGTAGTAAAAACTTAATACTTGAGCCCTCAAGTAGTGATTTGCTTACTGGATATTAGACTTCAAGATAAAAAAATTACTTGAAGAGTTCAAGTAGTATAAAATTACTACTTGATACTTTCAAGTAGTCACTAGTGCTTGAGTTGCTAACTGATCAAATAAAAAATAACTACTTGAAGGGTTCAAGTAGTCATAAACAACTACTTGAACCATTCAAGTAGTCATCTGGTGTATGGATAATTAACTGAAAAAAACAACAACTAATAGAACCCTTCAAGTAGTCATGAACTACTACTTGAATGGTTCAAGTAATCAAAAATAATTATTTGAACTTTCAAGTAGTCACTTAATGAATGAGTAATTGACAGACAAAAAAATTACTTGAACCTTCCAAGTAATCATAAATGACTACTTGAAGCAGGAAGAAGAAAAAATTTCGTTGAAAAATAAAGAAGTAGAAAGAGAATAAAGTATTATTAAATTGATTTGACATGTACATTAAGAAAGAAAAAGAAATGATGAGAGAACAAAAATATTGTAAGTTGATAAAATTCCTTATTTTTAAAAAGGATATAAAAATACTTAAAATAAATAAAAATGTATATTTATCTTAAAACACCTTCCGGACCGAAGGAAAATCCTGTAAATAAACACAAAATAACCAACAGAAAGGGAAAAAGAAGCAGAGCTGAGAGGTAGAGAGACAGCGGAAAGAAGAGGGAGAAAAAAGGAGAGGGAAGGGGTGGGGGGTTGGCTTACGTATGGGGAGAACTATGGAGCTCCCCGTAGAAATGAAATCGGGTATAAAGTGTGGATATGGACAGGGCAGAGAGGGAATAGAGGAGATATATTTAGATTATAAGTAAGGTATAACTAAATCTATATATATATATATAGACACGTATATGTGGTATGTATCACAATATGTATATTTATATATGTGTAAAGTAATATATTTAGATTATAAGTAAGGGATAACTATATATATATATTTAACAGTTCAAAGACTTTGTAAATTATAATCATGCTAGATATTGTAAGAAATTTTAATTGGGACAACAAAGTCGATTGGGATAATTTTACGATAATAGTTGCTATTACATTTCAATACATCTTTAATATATTAAAAATGAGATGAGAATACAAATCATTTTTAGATGTTTTTGCTACTTCATATTATATAATTTTCAATTCACTCTTTAAGTTTATTAATGATGTATTAATATTATTTAATTTTTTCTTTTTTCTTATAATGGTGTATATATCTTGACCAAGTTTTCCACCGTTTACTCCTTTAAATTTTATTTATAGATATGATAATATTTTATGTTATTTCTTTCGTAAAAAAATATTTTAGAAAATTCAATTAACTAAGAAAATAAAATATGTTTTTCGTTCATTTGTCAAATAAAAATTAAAAAAATAATATACTCAATATATCAAATAATAAAAAGGACAAGAGAGTGTGCACATATGATTTCCTAAAATATTTAGCGTAATTGAAGAAATTTTGATGAATATAACNCTAGTGTTTTTAAGTTTTATCTACATTTATTTAATTAGACACTATAATTTTCAATCATGATAATGCATTTTGTTGATAATAATTTTCCAATATATAGTCTAAAACAAGATTTTAACACATTTAACACATGTGATTGTCTATTAATTATGACTATGTTAGAATATTAGTGGATAAGTTTTTTTTTGGAAAAAGAGAATATTAATAGGCAATGACATTAGCACAAAAAATATTTTATGAAAAAGTTTGTGGTGTTTTTATGTTATTGATGTATGTCAGAGTTGATCCATCATTATATCACTTCGCATATATGATTTTTCAACAGTCCGGTACTGATCTGGTAACAAAGAATGACTCTTCAACCCTTTTGTTAAATCATATGTCTCTCCTATTTCCTACGAAACTTCTTTACTAACACAAATTCCATTTTGTTTACCATGGAATTTATTCCTCATTCTCATCCCAATTAATGAAAAACCGAATATATATTTAAAAAAAATTATAGTACAACCTGAACTCTGAAACAGTATGTACAAATTTTTGACATATTTAAGAACGCGAGTCCGTAGTCGTATAATTTCATAAGTACAAAGGATTTACCTTATTTATATATATGAGCATTTCATATAATTTTCACGCAAGGAAGGATTTTCAACAAAATTTTCCACAGAGAGAGACATAAAAGAGAAAATTTTTGTCCCACACGTGGTACGCTGTTTGGGCAAAGAATCATAATTATCACGCAAGCAATTACGCTTGGTTGACCAAGAAAGCAATTAAGTTTCTGCTATTTCTAATATTGGCTTCCAACATTCCAAGCTTTTGAATGTTTGAAATACTTTTCTTAAATTGTTTGCTAACTTACCATTCCCAATGTCTCTATAAATTTCCCTCATCTTCGTCATTTCTTTCGCATTCCAACTTTCTATTTTACTTAATCAACAATTACTCATTCACGTACTCTCCCTTCTCTACTAACCAAAATGGTGTTTGATGGTGAAGAAAAGTGCCAAATTTTGTCTAAGATTGCAACCAATGACAGACATGGTGAGAATTCACCTTATTTTGATGGTTGGAAAGCTTATGATAGCAATCCTTATCACCCCATTCAAAATCCTGATGGTGTTATTCAAATGGGTCTTGCAGAAAATCAGGTTCTTTTTTTTTTAATTTATTTAACTATTTGTGTGAAATAAATAAATATATATTTTGTTACTGAGCTAATAATTCATGTTTCTACTGTAATTGAATTTCAGCTTTGTTTCGACTTAATTGAAGAGTGGATGAAGAAGAACCCAAAAGCCTCCATTTGTACAAAAGGAGGAGTTGGTAACTTCAGAAACATTGCCAACTTTCAAGATTATCATGGCTTACCAGAGTTCAGAAAGGTAATGAAAATTTTATAACTTCATTCCACGTTTCCGAATAATACTAATTAATGAGATAACTAATTATGGAAATGAACTAATTAAATTAAAAAACTATGTGATGATTTTCAGGCAATAGCTGATTTCATGGGGACAGTGAGAGGTGGGAGAGTGAGGTTTGATCCAAATAGAATAGTGATGAGTGGAGGAGCAACCGGAGCTAACGAGATGCTCATGTTTTGTTTGGCTGATCCTGGCGATGCTTTTCTTGTTCCCTCTCCTTACTATCCAGCGTATGTCCAACACTCTCTCCCTCTCTCTTATTTCTTTTCATTTTAAAGTTACTATTTTATGTCTGATTTTGATACAATATATCTCCTTCCATCTTTATTTTTTTTGTTACATATATGGGATTAGGAATTACAATATTATCTACGGGTTTGGGTACTCACAGATACCCGAACCTGATGGATATGGTATGAGGGTTTTATAATGGTTTGAGTAAGGTATGAGTATATAAATTACCCATGAGGGTACGCGTTTTGAAAATAGTTTCATATTATTTTAAATTTGATTGTCAATAGTAGATTACAGTCAGTAAATAACCCCACCGAATACCCATATTAAATGGGTATTCTCCGTACTTTACCCATAAATTTTTTGTCGGTAATGGAGTAGTGTATGGATATAGAAAATATTAACGTGTATAAAGATAAGTATGACACTATCCATATTATACCCTACTCATCGACTACTCATCGACAACCCTATTGAGTATTTTCAATTGTATTTACATAGAATTCAACTTGCATTCTTGAATTAGATGTTTTTTCTTGGAATAAAAAAAATCTTTAGTTTTGTTTTTAGTGTTTGAGGAAATTAAGTGAAATTAGTTGGGTGATTCCACTTGTTTCGAGTTATTAATTCTCTTCCAAATTACAAATAAAAAAAGTCATGAAGAAGACCACATGGCTAAGAAATTCTTAGCTGAGTGGGTCTTAAGTGGGTCTTAGTGGAGGGGTCATTATCCCTTCTCCAACATGGATTTAGAGAGAGAAAGAGAAATTAATAAGCCAAAGTGACAGTTCTCTGACAATCTATTTGAATGTGAACTCTTAAGGATGTTGGTCAAATTCTATGACTAAAGTACTATAGGAATTGATATTGTTTTGCTTACCAATTTGTCAAGCGTGCATACTTAATTTGGCACAACAGTTTACTATATGTTTGAGAGAAGTCAATGATTAAGCACATAATTATAATTTATTATAATTAAGTCCAAAATCACTACTTAATTACTCATAATTAGTTGAACTTTCTGACGCAGAGCCATCCAAAATAAATTTGAAAAACGAAATGGTGATAAGTTACTGGTGATCCAGACGAATATTAAGATCAATTATATAGTTCTTGACCATTATTTATGATTAAAATGATATTAATTATTGCTCAATTTCTAATTTTCTTGCAGATTTGACAGAGACTTAAGGTGGCGAACTGGGGTGCAAATAGTACCAGTTGACTGCAATAGCTCAAACAATTTCCAAATAACAAAAGAAGCATTAGAAGCAGCTTATGAAAAAGCTCACAAATCCAACATCAAAGTCAAGGGTTTGATCATTTCCAACCCTTCAAACCCATTGGGCACATTGTGTGACAAAGACACATTAAGAAGCCTAGTGAGTTTCATTAATGAAAAGAACATTCATTTAGTGTGTGACGAAATTTATGCTGCCACAGTCTTCAGATCCCCTAATTTCATCAGCATTTCCGATATCTTACAAGAAGTTGAATGCAATCTCGACTTAATCCACATTGTTTATAGCTTGTCCAAGGACATGGGACTCCCCGGGTTCAGGGTTGGCATAGTTTACTCTTACAACGATGATGTCGTAAACTGTGGTCGAAAAATGTCAAGTTTCGGATTAGTGTCTTCACAAACTCAATATTTGCTCGCTTCAATGCTTTCCGACGAGGAATTCGTCGAGAATTTTCTTAAGGAAAGCCCGAAAAGGCTAGCCAAGAGGCACAACATACTCACGAAAGGGCTTGAACAATTGGGCATTGCTTGCTTAAAAAGCAATGCTGGTTTATATGTATGGATGGACTTGAGAAAGCTACTTAAGGAAGCAACAGTAGAAGCCGAAATGGTATTGTGGCGTGTAATTATTAACGACGTGAAGCTGAACGTGTCGCCCGGATCTTCCTTCCATTGCTTGGAACCTGGTTGGTTTAGGGTTTGCTTTGCAAATATGGATGATGAGACAGTGGAAGTAGCACTTAAAAGGATAAGGGGATTTGTGAGTAAAAGAAAGCAGGAAGAAGAGAAAGCAACAAAGAGTAAAAAAAATTGGCAAAGAAATTTGAGGCTGAGTTTCTCTTCTAAAATATATGAAGAGAGTGTCATGTCTCCACATTCACCAATTCCTCACTCTCCTCTCGTGAGTGCAAGGACTTAATTTGAAAAAAAAGAAAAATAATAAATTAAAAAAAACTTAGCATGAAAGTTAATTATGGACTTTTACATAACAAAAGCTAGTTAAATTTATAGCTTGGAAAATAATTAGGGTGTTTTTAAGTTATTTAACTGTGATTATTGGTTTTTCCCATTCGTTGGATGGCGATTTTTTTTGTGGGCCATAATTTGTCTCATATTTACATATGTATGTATAAATATATAATTTAAGTTGTCTTGTCGACAATAAAATCTTAGCGACAGAGCCAAATTCATTGTAAATGTACTTTATTGTAAGTGCAATTATAATTAGTGTTATTGTGCTGTTAAAAAAAATTGTGTTTATATGATAAGTCGAGCCTAATCCCACGCTCATACTCGTGAAATTTGGGTTTGAGTTACGAAACATTATTCTCAGTACAATTTTTATTTTGTCAAGAAAAAGAAAAAAAATGGGTGGTGTGGCAATTGATGCAGGCGATGTAAAAGAATTTTGTAGTATAAATAGGAATTCACTACAAGAAATATAATATTTTATAAAAAAAAATATAAGAGTTTCACTATACTCTTGTTGAAAACTTGAAACAACAAGATAGTTAAAAAATCAAGTAACATTTTTTCATGTATAAAGTGAAAAAAAGCGGCAGGGGCAAAATAGAAACTCAGGATCACTTAAGCAAAAATTGGACCCCAATTTGCTCAAAAACTCGTTTCCCTCTCGAGCTCTCATTTCCCTCTTGGCCATCATCTCTGAAACACATCAAATTCGTGATTTTAATCTCCATTTCAGAGAAGCTCTGAAAATCCTTTCATAGAAGCTCTGAAAATCCTTTCATAGAAGCTCGCGATTTTCTCTCTGAAAATCTTTTTTTCTCTACTCACCATTCTTCTCGCGCAACTTCTCCCTCTCAGATGACATATGGCTAGACTTCGACGGAGCTTCTCCTCTCAGACGACCTAGGGCTTGAAGATTCTCAGTGATTGGCTTCTCTCTCACTCTCTCGTTCAAAGACAGAGGAACTAGGGTTGCAGATCGATTTTCAGGCTTGAGCTTTAAATTTTTACATGTCGTCCTTCTGAAAACTTTCTGTGAACCGAAGGCTTGTCCTTTCCTCCCTTTTCTCTATTGTTTCCTATGATTGTTTTGTGTGGTTATCTGAATTTCCCCTCCAATTTTATGTTCTGAATTTCCCTTTTCTCCATTGTTCCCTGTGAACCGAAGGCCTGTTAACTCGAAACATAAAATAGAGGGCTTGTTAGAGAGATATACAACATGCAGCAAATGACTTCTTGAGATGAAGTCAATCCCCTTTGACTAAAACGCAGAACCTGCATTATTTTGTCTTGATTTTAAACGCATGACTTACAAATTGTTCTCGAATATATTACTCGAGTTTTTTAAGTTGATTTAAACCAGGTAGAATGTTACAGAGTCTACATTTAATTACTAAAATTGTTTAAAGCTTTTGTTTAAACCATATATGTGTGTTTAAAAAAACTATATATATGTGTTGCATTCATTGCACTATGTATTGCATCAAATCTTAGATTTGGACTTGCATTAGATGGTATCAACCCATTCAGGAGTCTAAGTACCAACTATAGTTGTTGGTCAGTCATGCTTATCACATACAACTTATCACCATCATCGTGTATGAAGAAAGAAAATATCATAGAAAATATCATGTTGACATCATTAATTCCTGGTCCAAAGCAACCTGGCAACGACATTGATATTTATTTGCAACCACTCATAGAGGATTTGCAAGAACTGTGGAATAATGGTGTGCAAATGTATGATTCCTTCTTGAAGGGGTTTATCAATTTGAGGGCAATTGTGCTGAGGACTATTAATGATTTTTCGGCTTATGGCAATCTTGCTGGATGCACATCAAAGGGCAAGAAGGCATGTCCTACTTGTTATATAAATACTCATTCACGTTGGTTGAAATATAGCCAGAAGTGCGCATATATGGGGCATAGACTTTTCTGCCACCAAGTCATCATTTAAAGACAAAAAAGTCTTGGTTTGACGGAACTAAAGAGAAAGATAATGCACCTAGAGTCATGACTGGAGTCACCATTGCTCGAACTTACTGACTTTGTGAATGATTTTAAAAAAAGGTGCTAAGAAGAAAGGAAAAAAGAGTGGGAAAGTTACTACCATTTGAAAGAAAAGATCAATATTTTTTTATTTACCCTATTGGGAGGTACCCATTTTCTAAATTTATATTTACATTACAAACTAATTGGCCCAACTTAGTAAGATTTGACATTAAGCAATATATCTTTTATTTTGTAGGGGTTAGCGTTGCGCCATAATTTAGACATCATTTGCATCCTCAAAAAATGGTGATAAGACCTATCTTCCAGCAGCTCAACATTCACTATCAAAATATGAGAGAAAATTATTTTGCAAGAGACTATTTAATCTCAAGTTACCCGATGGGTATAGCTCAAATAAAAGAAATTACATATCTGCGAAAGAGTGCAAGATATTTAGGCTGAAATCTCATGATTGCCATGTTATAATTCAACAGTTGCTTGCTACTGCTTTAAGGGGATTGCTTCCAGCAGGACCAAGAAGTGTGATTTATAGATTGTGCTCATTTTTTAGCATTCTGCAATGCATCCTTGAAGGGCGCCCAATATCAAAAGGAACATGATATTTTCTTTCAATAACACGTTGACATAGTCTATTAAAAAATGAAATCATGAGATTTCAGTCCCAATATCTTGCTCTCTTTCACTGATATGCAATTTCTGATATTTGAGCTATACTCATCGAGTAACTTAAGATTAAATAGTCTCTTGCAAAATAATTGTCTCTCATATTTTGAAAGTGAATGTTGAGTTGTTGGAATATATATCTTATCACCCTTTTTGTGGATGCAAGTGATGTCTAATTCTCATGTTCTTCAAATCTAAACGAGCATTATACCCGTATTTTGATTTGTCATTCATGTTCAGCAATGTACCAAGATGGCTTTCACAAATGTGTTTTTCAATGTGCATGACATCTAAATTATGGCGCAACGCCAACCCCTACAAAATAAAAGATATATGGCTTAATGTCAATAAAAAAATATTGATATTTTCTTCCCAATGGTAGTAACTTCCCCAGTCTTTTTTCCTTTCTTCTTAGCACGTTTTCCAAAATCATTCACGAAGTCACTAAGTTCTCGAGAAATGATGACCCCAGTCATGACTCTAGGTGCATTATCTTTCTCTCAAGACTTTTTTGTCCTTAAATAATGATTTGGTGGCATAAAAATATTTATGCCCCATATATGCACTACTTGCTATATTTCAACCAACGTGAGTGAGTATTTATCCCACAAGTAGGATATGCCTTCTTGCTCTTTGTTATGCATCAAGCAAGATTGCCATAAGCTGGAAAATCATTAATAGTCCACAGTAAAATTACCCTCAAATTGATAAACCCCTTCTAGAAGGAATCATACATTTGCATACCATTATTTCACAATTCTTGCAAATCCTCTATGAGTGGTTGCAAATAAATATCAATGTCACTGCCAGGTTGCTTTAGACCAGGAATTTATAATGTCAACATGATATTTTCTTTCTTCATACACGACGACAATGATAAGTTGTATGTGATAAGCATGATTGGCCAACAGTTATAGCTGATAACTTTGTGAACCTCGTACAACGTGGATATAAAGGGGTCCTGGCATCATCTAATGTTTTGCTAAAGTCGTCATCTCTTCGCTCAGAATGCTCCACATACTCTTCATCATGTTCATATGTGGTTCTGTATAAGGTATAAGAATCATCAACTGCATCCATTTCATCATCTTCATCATACCTAACAGGTTCTCCATGATGATACAAATTTGTATATGTAAGATCCATGCCTTTGATTATTAAATGCTTAAAAACATCATTTAGATATTGAAGACTTATATTCCTACATTTCCTACAAGGGCACGGAAGTTTTTCAGGATGATCTGCATTAGCCATGGCCTCTCTAATGAATTATCTTACTCCTTGCATGTACTCGTCTAAAGCTCTATTAATTTAAAAGTAAAATCTAAGTACTTAAACCATCTTTTTCAATACTAAGACTGAACTAGCATGAGAATTAATTTTCATTACCTCTTACAATGCACCCAATCTTTATCCATCATGGAAACTACAACTATAAATATAAGAAACATATTAATTGCATACATTTAGTTCGTACTTGTAGGCGCTAAATAAAACATGTCAAATTTATTCAATTTTTACAAATAAACATGTATACATTTATCCAGTATTATATATATTGAATATAATCATCATATGAAGAATTTATGTGTATTTTTTTAGGACACTACCCATGGACATAGAATAACACATAAATGTATCCTCATATGACACAAAGACTAAAGGAACAACTATTAGTGCAAAGGAAAAGAGTCAGCTAGTGTCCTCATCTTAACCATGTGGGTATGTTCATTGGCAATTGGCTGCTCTTTATCTAAGCTAATACAACCCATACTACAGAAACTCCTAAAACCAGAAGAAATTTAATATGGAGCATATCTTGCATGGTTTTAATACGAACCCAAAATTAAGAAAATTATATAAACCTTACATTGTTGACTTCAATATTCTTTAAACAATAAGTTAGCTAACTGAAAGAAATAATACTAGGAAAGTCCTAATTTGGATGGATTACACTAAAACAACAACATTACTCTGAAAAGAAATTGTGAAACAGGAGGAAAAATAAATTAAACTGATCGGAAGAAGCTAGAAAAGCAAGAAAACAAGCAAAGAGAATGAGTAGATTGGAAAAATACTTGCAGTTGATGCAATACATAGTGCAACGAATGCAACACACATGTATAGTTTCTTAAACACATATATACAGTTAAAACAGAAGCTTTAAACAATTTTAGTAATTAAATGTAGACTCTATAACATTCTACCAGTTTAAAATCAACTTAAAAAACTCCAGTAATATATTCAAGAACAATTTGTAAGTCATGCGTTTAAAATCAAGATAAATTAATGCAGGTTCTGTGTTTCAGTCAAAGGGGATTGACTTCATCTCAAGAAGTCATTTAGCGACCCCATGTATATCTCTTTAACAAACCCTCTATTTTATGTTTCGAATTAACAAGCCTTCGATTCACAGGGAACAGTGGAGAAAAGGGAAATTCAGAACATAAAATTGGAGGGGAAATTTAGATAACCACACAAAATAACCATAGGGAACAGTGGAGAAAATGGAGGAAAGGACAAGCCTTCAGTTCATAGAAAATTTTCAGAAGGACGACATGCAAAAATTTAAAGCTCAAACCTGAAAATCAATCTACAACCCTATTTCCTCTGTCTTTGAACGAGAGAGTGAGAGAAAAGCTAATCACTGAGAATCTTCAAGCCTCAGGTCATCTGAGAGGGAGAAGCTCCGTCAAAGTCTAGCCATAGGTCATCTGAGAGGGAGAAGCTCCGTCAAAGTCTAGCCATAGGTCATCTGAGAGGGAGAAGTTATGCGAGAATAATGGTGAGTAGAGAAGAAAGGATTTCTAGAGAGAAAATCGTGAGCTTCCACGAACTTGGTGTGTTTCAGAGATGATAGCCGATAGGGAAATGAGAGCTCGAGAGGGAAACGAGTTTTCGAGCAAATTGGGGTCCATTTTTTGCTTAATTGATCACGCGCTTCTATTTTGCTTCTGTCACTTTTTTCACTTTTACATGAATAAATTTTACTTGATTTTTAATCCTCTTGTTGTTTTGAGTTTTCAACAAGAGGACAGTAAAACTTTTATATTTTTTCCTGTAGAATACTATATTTCTTGTAGTGTTTTCATGTAATCCTCTTATCGAGATTAACTTTTAACCTATGTCCATAGCTCTTTGTTTAAGTTTTTGAATATTTTCTCTCCTTTTTCAAAATTTTTGCCATCACTACAACCTTGCCCCGTCTCATTTGACCCCAAACACTTCCATGGTTCTATTGTGTTTTTAGGCAATGAACAAAATGTTTGGTTGAAATGTCGGCTTCCCCGAATTCAGGTTGGCTTGCTTTCTTGAGTTAAGGAGTCAGAATTTCCACCTTTCCCTTGGGACCAATACTAGAGAGCTTTGATAAAGAACCATCCTTAAAGGAGATAAAGGATGGGACAAAGAATTCATCATACTCTAGGAAGAACGGGGCAGTGATGACCGCTAGACAGTGTCACATGGGAACATTCAATAAATCATTCATGCATGAGTTTTCTTTTTTACTGTACAGATAAACGTGCGAACAGAAGACCTTACTATTGTAGAGAAAGGGTCGCCACTGCGTTTCTTTCCCCACATTGTGATTGGCATTAGCTGCTAGATTCGAAAAGGGAGGAGCTATATCATGTTTTAGACACTTCCTCACCATCTTCTGTTGTTAGAAGGTAATAGTCATTTCCACTGATTCCCTTGACTATGTAGGGGCGTTATATAGAAACTAGTCAAACACTACTTGCATTGGCTCGCGAGTCCACGCATCGGTCTTGTCAAGGTATTCGTTCTTTTGTTTCACCTAAAGTGGGATTTAGGAACTGGAAGTCTCGTAGCCCATGTTTATATCTCAACCGTGGTGGGGGGATGATCCCGGACCCATTCATTCGTACTGCCTTTCACCTGTACTCAAACTTTACAAAATTGTTAATGGTCAAGAATGGCACCGGTGATTTAGAAGGAGGGTGGCTCGTCGATACTTTCCTCCTCCTTCCTTTGTTGCTCATATACTAGCCCCATAGGCTCCTTTGGGGGTCTTTGCCTTCGTTTATTCTCTGACGACTTTGTTCTTCTCCTAGTCTTCTGGTGATGACCCCAACAAAAATCTTAAAAAGGAGAGTCCAACCATCCTCAGTCTGGCTTTGTGTTGGTCTCGACTTCACTAAGAGGCGTCCCTCTCTCTGAGTTAGGAGGTCGTCCTGCCCTTCGCAAGGTGATTTTTCTCAAAGATTCCGTGAATGCCTCACGATTTTGCCAGTGAGCCTTTGAGCTGTGAGGAAGAACCATTTCCATGCAAGACATCATTACGACCTGAATGGTGACTGAAAAACCATTCTGCCCTTTCCTGGTTACGTTGGATATTACACATGACATGTCATTCTTCCTTTGTCAGGTGATTGTCATGGTGATAGAAGATCCTTTTTTTGGCAAGGGGAAAGGTGGGTGTTTCCTTTCATCCCAGACTTCACCGGCATAGAGTATTGGACTCGTTCTTTCCTTGAGGGAAAGTTCTAAATACTTTGAATAGGAATGGCTTTGCAGTCGTTCCCACAGACGGTGCCAACTGTTAGTACCAAAAATCTTAACAGTGAGGTGACATGCGATCTTCTCTTCATGTAGGGATCCTCTCGGGTGGAAACCTGCACAACACAGATAAAGAACTCTAATGCGAAGAGAATCGGGGGTGGTTCCTCATCGAAGAGCCTCCGATGCCTAAGTCATTATCCTGGAGAAATTTTGACAGAGTTTCCCTTAGGACAGAATTACTTACCTTGTACCGTTTGTAGAGGGGGGGTTTATACCTAAAGCCTTGGAGGCGGGTGCTTGTCGAATAAGCTTTAGACAAGACGTGCTGGACAAAAGGGAGACGACCTTAATATAAAGCATTGAGCATTAAATGTCAAAGTGACCGGACATAAGCTATTCTGACATCTTGCCTTGGCGATTGGACCTATTGAGTGCTATTTTCGCCGGGCAATGATGACCTTGTGTTTAGGATTCTCCGATCCCTCTTTATGAACTTTATTCCTACCATTTCATGTACTCGGGTCTGTGCATCCCGAGTTTCATAGAGAACTACCAGACGAGATCAATTCTACTCCTTTCTTGACGTCGGGAGCTCCCTAATGTGGCGTGACACATGTCATTGCTTCATTAGTAGTTGAAAAAATACTCAACGCTTATATTTAGATTTTGTTTCCACAAAACTCCTAAATACAAGACAAGTACATAAATGTAATTTTGAAGAACAAAAATGTACTTCATAAAATAAGAGGCATTCTTTGTAAAGTTTCAAACGTACACACGACTCTTTCATGGGGCATGTTTTCCTTGTAGATACTAAAGAAATTGGTCTCATATAGATAATGTATGTAATTGATTCACATGTCTTGAGATTTCTTTTATTCTCAAAATTTCTGTACGCCCAAGCATTCTTGTCCTGAAAAGACTTGGTTAACCTATTAATCTCAATTGTTTTTAATTTTAATTGTGCATTTAAACAAAATAGAAAATGAATAGCTTACCTTTAGCATTTTTTACTTGATTTACATATTTACTTTAGCATCTCCATATAACTAATTACAGAATTATGAAATGTTTCACCTACAGCAATTAACAAATAATAACTATAAGAAACGAAGTTGAATGCATGTGTCTTTTCTCTAGCAAGTGCGTCATTATAAATGGACAAAGTTTTACAGATTTTTTTTTATCAGTAAAAGGTATTTATTTATAAACAAGTTATAAAGATAAGTCTACGTGAGCTGAAATTTGAAGAACCAAGAGACAACCATCACAACCTAACTTTTTACAAGTCTATGGGTAACTAAATTAGAAGATTGACCAACGTGAGAAAAGCTCATACAAATATAAAACTCGAAATCTTTAACATAAAGAAACTAAAGAAGCCAAGTTTGCTTCTATTTTGGGTTCAATCTGCAAGGATCGGATAAAAATAGAGAGTTCGAGTAATATAAATGTTCGATGTAGCAAAAAATAAAATGCCTCTCTAGAGTACATACCAAAGCAAAAAACGCTATGCTCCACACCCAAAAGAGAACTTTATCGAGCTATATTGTAAATGATTTTTTCCGTTAATCAAAGATTAAAGGAAAATGTATTGATAAGGGTAGATTTATATGGGTATTAATGAGAGAGAGAATTTAGGAATAAGAGATTGTAAGGGATAAATACTCGGTGTTATCTATGTTTGAGTTATATTGAATGTCTAGTTTTTATTTAATACATTGATCTTATATAGGCTTCCCAAATAACGTGAGTTGATTAAAATAACAATATAAAATGAGACGCTCATTATGCCTAGGGATTACACCCCTTCGTGGGGATCACCCTGCTAGGTATGGGCCTCTTTCCTTTTCTCGTTTCGTATCTGTTTCGCTCAGCCACCAATCAGTCACATCCACTTGGTGATTTCTTGTGGTTTTGAGTCAATCAGTCACAACCACTTGATATCCTGTCAATCTGTCTCATCCGAGTCAATCAGTTTACCCAATCAATCACAACATTTTGACTGTCATTTTAGATCTCTTTCGTCCATTCCCGCTCTTCTTCTTATCCTTCTTTTTCCGTTCTTGCATAGTTCGGCGAGTGTCTTTACCGTTCAGGACAGTTCTCTGAGTCTCAACATCCTTTTTTCTGGAGAAGTGGATCCTCTTTGTCTTTTCCCTTTCTTGAAGGTATGGGTCCCCCGTCCGTCAGTTCTCGTCAACTAGTCACTTTCTCCCATTCTGATACTTTTTCCCGTTCTAATACTCTTTCTCGTTCTTGAGCTGCCGGTCTCATCCTTGAGGTTTAATAATCTGTTTATGGGTGCCTCATGACTTCAGTATTATAAACTGTTACCTTTTTTTACCGCTTTCTGCGAGACCTTAGGTAGATCCCATGTCCAAGTGGCAGTGGGTATTTTTTACCTGTTCATTATATATATATCTTCTTTAGAGGAGATGCGTTGCATTTGATGAGCAAATTTTTAGTTCTATTCATAAATGCATGTATCCGTCATTTATATATGTATGAGCCATTTCATGTTCATTGTAATTTGAATTTAAACAGTTTAGATTTAACTATAAAAAACTTATTTTTATTATTTATTTTGAAGGTAAAATAGATCTGGATCATTCATTTTCTAAACTGATGGCTGCCACAATTGACCTCCAGATCTTATAATCTCTCTGTCATGGGATATGAGAAATTGTGAGAATCAAACTTCAAAGTAAAAGCGGCACAAAACTTTACTATGGATGATGTGTGTGTATATATCAAATCATATATTTATTATTTAATAAAATATACGTACGTGTGAGAGCATGCTTTATAAATACAAATAAATAAAAGGAAAAAAAAAAAGACAACCCGCAACTTTCATTTGTTTCTTTATGAATTGAAGAGTAGGTGAATTAGTATGATTAATATAATGTGAACTATGACATTAATGGCCACCACTTCCTGCATACTTTGGCTTCAGTTTCTAACTGCCAAAAATTTCAACCAGAAACAGGTAATGGTTGTATGACGTGCACATATGATGTCTTATAATATATGTTAATTTAGCATGCTACATGCATAATTTCATCACCATGACTCATCTACTGAAAATTTTCATTATTATCCGATCAATAAGCCAAAATGTTGATGGCCACGATGTTGATGTATGTATATATCTATTTACTTTATGATGCTCATAAAAAATACTCTTTGACTTCATGAATTTAAGCATGCCGAGGCTATGATATATCACAATCGTTTAATCATTCTTTACTAATAGATTACCTATAAAATTATAAATCTTATAAAATTATATATTCGACACGTAAGTGTAAAGTTCAAAAATTTTATTTATATAATTTTTTTCTAAATTCATATCGAAAAATGAATAATAACTCGATTGATATTTCTCCAATACATATGTTAAGAGATTAGTCCGTACACGAAAAAGACTCGAGATGACACGTCGTTAATTGACTATCACTATGTGTTTATTAGATTATAAAAAAGAAAGAAGAAATGTGAAATGTGTCACTGTTAAAAAAATGTCACTATATTTTACTATCAATTTTCTATAAATCAATGAAACCAAAATGACGGGGTTGTTATGATAATATTTCATCACTTTTGATTTCATTTTGTGTGAGGAAACAAAGGGACAGTGTGACTATGGTGAATGAAAGGACAGCCGAAATCTCTCTGTTTATTTTTTTTTCATTTCCTCTTCAACGAAAACTGACTTTGTAAGAAATTATTGTGAATACTGACAACAATGTGATTTGTGTTTCATATTGTATAAATTTGATCTCTTAATTTAAATTTATACAATCTTGATTTATTGAAGATGAAAATAAAAAAAATTATTTTATAAATTAAATTAAAATAGATCTTGACCGTTAATATATTAATTTAATTATGATTACCGTACTGTGACCAAAATTCTAAATAATTTATCGTAATTTTGGGTGATGAGTGACCTTTTCTTGCCGTCTGGGAGTGGGGACTGAAAACTGATGAGCTCTTTGGCATTATTGTGTGAAGCTGTTAGCCACCATGTAGAGAGGTCAGAGGTCACCCCATTTAAGTTGGCTTTTAATTTGATCTGTTTTTTAAAAGAATTAGTTTGACATTCTTCATGGTGTCATGCTTGCTTGTTTAGCACCTACAGTGCCAGCTCAATATTTGTTGACTTAATAAAATCAGATCGAACTGTACAATAGTTGATTAGGATTTTTCATATTGTTTTTATTGAGCGTGCGTAATATTTGTTGAAGATGTCACGAGATTGTGAAATGTGGTTTTTATTAAGATGTCACGAGAACGGCATTGATTAAGCTGTTAATACGATAAATGAATCTAAAAAATGTAATAATAGGCTAATCAAAATCGAAATGGGATCAAAGATTAGCTTTACTTTGTTTGAATGGGTTGTAATTAATTATAAGCAACTGAATTGATGATTGTATAGGATGAAATATTATTGTCTTTTTATGTTGATCATGGCGAAATTATATACTAATAGTTATTGCTTGTACGAAACTTCTTTTGGATTTGCTTGACATGATTTAAAAGTGACACAATCACTTTGTGTTTTACCTTTATTACAGTTGATGTTAAATTAATAACAAAAAAGAAACCCGTAAATAAATGAGAATATTAATTTAATAAATAATTGATGATTAATTCTACGACAATCAAGTAATTAAGTTTTAAACGATTAAGTGATGCGATAATTGTTTATTGATTAGTATTTAATGACTCATTAAAATATTTTTACAAAATAACCTATAAATGATTTACTTGCTCACTTAAAATCTTGTCAATTACGTGGTCGACGTAAAATTACTCATTAATTATTTATTCATAATTCATTTAAATAGAATAGTAATTCAATAAATAATTGATTTGAAGTCATGTCAATGTAGGGGTGTCGACTGTCTTGAAAAACCAATCCCGTCCTGAACCGAGCAGGATATTTTCATAAATAGCTCAATATTTTTAAATTTGTAGTTTGAGCTTTAATTTTTTTAATTTTAATCCTTAATTTTTTAATTTTTAACTTTTTGACCTCTTGAACTTTAAATCAATTTTAATTTTTAACTTTTAAATTATTTATCCAAGATATATGTCCCGTCCCGTCCCGCTCGAGATTTCTCCTCAACACGGGACGGAACATGACTTAAAAAAATTGTCCCGTCCCGATGAGATTTCTCCTCAACAAGGGACGGGACATGACTTAAAATAATTGTCTCGTCCCGATCAAGACGGGACAATAAGACTCAAAAACCGTTTCATCCTGTGCACACTCCTATATCAACATTTCGTGGTAGTATGTAAACAAAAGGTGTTTGAGAGAGAAGGGGGACAGAGGGAAGAGAGATCATAAACACACGATACTTTAAGAGAAATTACTAATAGTTTTTAAATAATGGCAAAATTATATACTAATAGTTATTAAATGGTAGAGTCATTTTCCATCTTTTCCTCACCACAACAAAATCCTTTTGGATTTGCTTGATATGATTTAAAAGTGACACAATCACTTTGTCTTTTACCTTTATTACAGTTGATGTTAAATTGATAACAAAAAAAAAACTAGAATACTAATTCAATGAATAATTCTACGTCAATTAAATAATTGATCAAGTTTTAAGTGATAAAATGATGTCGCAATCATTTATTAGTTGGTGATTGATGACTTAATAAAATAATTTGATAAAATAATTTATAAATATTTATGATCTCTTAAAATTTGATCAATTACGTAATCGACAAAAAATTATTAATTAATTATTTATTGATTAATATATTAATTAATCACTTAAAATTTGATCAATTAATTGATTTATATAAAATTATTCATAATTAATTTAAAGAGAATATTAATTCAATAAATAATTGATTTGATGTCATGTCAACGTTTATCGTTTGGAGTACGTAAACAAAAGGTCTTTGAGAGAGAGATCATAAACACAATGATACTTAAAAGAGATTACTCCAACTGGGCCATAAAACTCAGAGTTCAGTAAAGAGAAGGACAAATACATGAAGACCACAACTCCTTTCAAGATCATGACCTTCCGGTTAATGTGCAAAATGATTACAGAGGACACAGACAGTTCTGCAGACTGAAAAATTTTAAAACTAAAATAAAAAGTAAAACAAATGAATAACAATTACCCACCATTCAAAATCAGTAATTCAACATGACAAACCCCATGGTAGCACCAGTCATGTCTGCTGACTCCTCCCCTGTTTTACAAGAACCAAAAACCTCATAGAAAAATCAATATTTCTATCATGCTTACAATAGTCAATAATGACGTGAAAATCTCAAACAAAACTCCAAAATTTATTAGACACATTCTCTCCACATTATATAACTAATGTTTACTACACTGATCATCAACATGGCAACTGCTATCTTTCATTTACAAGTTGGAAGAACTCATTACCGATGAGAATTCCATAGTTCCCTCAATGGGGTCATTATTAACAAATAACACAGGCATTTGGATTCTCTTCCATGCTTTGGACATAGTAATGTGTGGTCAAATGTGGATTATACGCTTTATAAGCTTTAACAAGCTCTAACACATGGTCTATTTCTTTTTTCTTCTCTTCTTCTTTCTTGGGTTCATCCTTCTTGCCCTCCTCTCCTTTCTTACCTTCTTCTTTCTTTCCCTCCCCTTTCTTCCCTTCTTCCTTTGGCTCAACTGCTGGACCTACTGAGAGTATATCAGTCTGCCAGTATTTTCTCAATTTGCTCACAATATTTACAGGGTCAACTGTCCCAATTACTGTGAGCTTCCTCTCTTTCATATCAACTGAAATGGAATCAATCCCTACAGCAATAGCCAATATGTAACATCAACATATTAGCCTAAAAAGAGAAAGGGGATAAGGAGGAAGCAAGTTAATCAACTCAGAAACAAAATTTTGAAAAACCCATTTCATCTTTATTCCAAAGTAAGTTAGTCCTTTCAGAATCCAGATTTTTTGTTAGCATTAATCCTCTGGAAAGCTAATATCAACGGGACTAGTAATTAAAGACATGGACAAATGTTGAATTATTCAAGTTGTTAGTTGTGAAAAGATATAAAAACACCATGTAAGCTTGGAAGGATTTTGATGGCTAAGGGAAAGAGGATTTTCAAATCTGAGCCCCAGACAATTAAATAGAGTGGCAAAGAAGTGCATAATTTATATAAAATTTGATACCTGAAAGGGTAGAGACAGTTTTCAAGGCTTTTTGCTTGGCTTTGTCATCATGCAAATCTAATCTCAGTACAACCTTCTGCAACAACAATAAGTAACATTTAGAAATCTCAAATTAAGGATATATCAAGTTGGAAGTATTTAGATTAATACAGCCATACTCTCTACTGATAACACAGAAAGTTGCTGCAATCAGAAAAGATTCTGTTCATAATAGTTTTTAAGAGAAAGGGACATATATTCATATTTTTCAGACCCATCTCATTGACTGCTCCAAGGAATCCATTAACTTAAGATTCCAAACCAAAAAGCTAAAGCCCACTAACCCCATGTTTAAAGTTCTTCAAAGAGTGAATATACTAATAAATTACTCGATATTAAGTTAACAGATGCAGGAAGTGTAAATTTCAGGACGAAATCAGCACCCCAAAGACAGAAAAGAAAACGTAATCAGAATCCAAACAGAAACAAAAGATGGAAGCTAACCTTCATTATCGAAATGATGCAGATGGATTTCTAGGTAAAGATCAAAGCCAAAAAACGAAAGAATGTCGAGAACGAATAAGATGATGAGAAGAAATGGGTGTTAAAAAATAGGGGGGAGGAGCCCAAATCGAATTACGCTGCGTTGAAAAAGACTGAAAGAGAAGGGGGTCTGGCCAGACTGGTACGGGGAAATATCCGAATCCAAACAAGAAATGGCAGGGGGATAGTGGAAAAGGCAGATTAAAAGCTATAGAGAGAAACAGAACGAGCGAGCACTTCTTTCTGAACAAGTAGTCAAGCAAGATGAAAAATGTATTTCATTGTCTAAATAGTCCCTTCCCATTCCATTTAATCTCATCCCCAGGTAAAGTTAACAGCAGCACTAGTCACACGCGCCACTCCTATCTTTTTCTTTCTTGGGAACGGGATACCAAAGACATGAAAATGTTAAAAGCAATCTAATCAGAGGTGTTATGTTGTGTCTATCTGAATTTATGTCTTAGTTTTTAAGAGTTTAGATTTTCACATCACAAATTTTAAAGAAATGCATTAGGATTGATTTATTTATTTTTTAATTTTTTAATAAGAGTAAATTCGTTTAACATAATATGAATGACTCCAAGTATCTCATCTATAACATTTTTGTCAACTCTAATATTTTTTTAATAAATTTAAATACGTTACTCCACAAACATAATATGGGGAATTATTTCAGCCCACCCGCATTATATCTGTATTGCACTCCACCGTTTCAATATCAGGACTGAAGCTCAAGTTTATCTTTTCAAAATTTATATTTAAGTGTAAGTAAGAATCAAATTAAGACTACAAGAATGTATTTGATCTTAATAAGAACAGCTATAAAGGCTCAAACATACTTCAATAATAAAATTGAGCCTTATCACTAACCAGCAACAACACTGTTAAGTGAATCTTATACTTTCAATTGAACAATGAAATACTTAAAAGAGGTAGTATTACATCATCAATAATTCTTTTAACCCAACATTTAAGTAAAGAAAAACTGATGGCGGCGCGTGAGGAATACGCAATGTTCCTTGAGAAGTGTTGACTTTTGCAGTCACTTTGGGCCTCAAGGAGGAGTTGGACCCCAACTGGTCAGAGTCAAGATAGGACGGCGGATTTGCACAGCCCCCGAACGGTGAATTAAACAAGTCTACCGTCAATTACATTAGTTGCCGCCAGCAATTTTGGTTTGAACTAATCATTGCCACGTGGAGGACCATTATGGCTGATATACTCTTCTAAATGACGTGTCATAATCAGTGGGTTCAATTTAGTTGCACATTTATCTTTGTTAGAATAATCCCACCCTTGATTCGAGACATTTAATTCATTTTTACTTTTATTTAATAGAATTAAATTAACTTAATAATCATATACTTTAAATTTATTGGTAAAATATCATAATCATATTCACTAATTAATACTTTATAAAATTTAATATTTAATATTTAATATTATTATTGTTGGCGGCTAAATCTCAGGGCGAGATTAAGTCAACAATATCTCTACTTCACTTCTCTCTTCACACCTACAATGGGAGAAGGTAAAGTAGGAGACCAATAAAAGAGAGTGAGGTATGAGGTAAGATGTGATGACCTCAGGTGTCAAAATAGTATGTCCTCATATCCCACAATGTACTTCATCAGTCTCTATTGGACCGACCATATTAAATGCTTATGATGACACCTTGCTTGGCGCAGGTTGATTGATTCCTTGGGTAGTGGACCTCATGTCTTTTCTCATTCCCCCTTCTTTGATTGGTCTAAGTGCATTAAATGTATACAATAACATCCTGCAAACTTCTACCTCGACTCAGGTGCCCTATTTGAATTGAGGTGGGAGATTTCCCGCCCTTAGGTCCTCCGTCAAGCTTGAACCTTTCTCTATTGGGACTTAGTCAAAACATAAGTTGATTTACTCGAATACATTCTGTGACCTTCAAGGGTCTTTAGAGGCTTAGTCTCGGGGAGGGTAAACTCAACCAAAGTGCTGGCCCCCGAGCAAGTAGTATTCCCCGAGACCTAAGCCTCGGATGTCCCTGAGGTTGGGACTTCGGGTGTCCCTGATGCCTTGGCCTCGAGTGTCCCTGATGCCTTGGCCTCGAGTGTCCCTGAGGTGTCCCCAAGGTCAAGACCTAAGGTGGCCTCGAAGTGGACTCGCGTCTCCGCTACCTGGTTCTAGGGTTGATTGGCTCCACTGACACGTAAGCACTTATTTAAGGATTAGCCGAGTTAATATGTCATTGAAGGCCTTTTAGTATATGCCTGAAAAATGAGTATAACAGTTGCCCCCTAACTCGTCAATGTCCTTAATATTCCATGGACTCGTGGAGTTTAACCAATTTTTTCATGTTGATATGACACCACTATCACTGCCCCAGTCTATCAATAGACCAAGTGAAAGGACTTGTACCTTTATGTATGTGTCATAATGGTCACGTTACCCGAGGTGATTAGGCCTTCCACCTAGAGGTCCTTTGGACGGCTTTGATGAGCCTTGGATTCTTATAAATAGGAGGCTCATTCCTCCTCATTTTCATTCTTCTTTTCCTCCCCCACTTGGTGCATGATACTCTTTTCTCTCCTTTCTTTTCCTTTTTTTCTTTTTGTGTATTTTTCGAAGCGTAGGACTCAGGGTGGTGGCGCGACCCCGTGGCGCTAGGCCCAGGGGGTTAGGGCCCTTACTTCTTCCCTATGTATTGTTATGCCCTTTATCTCCCAATGCATTACTATGCATTTTTATCTCCCTTGTACATTGTTATTCCCATTGTCTCCACATTGTATGACCCTTATTTTTTGTATTTTTAGGTCATTTTCACCTCCCCATTTGTTGATTAATCATGTATTCACCTTTTGATTCATAAAATGAATCTTTTGTCGAGGTGAGTTGACTTGAGGCTGAATTTTTAGGGTCCCCATCGTTGGACACGCGAGGCCACGAGGGTGATGAGTCAGAGGCAGCTAGGCACGGCTCAGACAATGCCAATCCAGAGGTTGGTTCAAGTAGAGGGTATAAGGAAATTGACCATGAGCAGGCTGAGGCTGGGGGGAGCATGAAGGAGATTTATACAATCGACGTTGCTACAAAGACCATGACTCAGCAACATTTGGACGAGCTTAGGGAGAAGTATTACATTCCTGATTCGATTACTCTACGACTCCCTCGTCTTGACGAACTAGCTAGTGACCCCCCTAACGATAAGGTTGCATTTTTCCAGTCTCATTTTGAGTGTGGGCTTCAGCTTCCCCGTCCTGACATAACGAGATTAGCTCTTAGGAGTTCCACTGCGCTCCATGCCAACTTCTCTCTAACTCTTGTAGAAACATCTTAGGGGTGTATGTGATATAGACCATCATTCTTAAGCCTCTCCTTGATTTCAAGGTCATACAGGACCTCTTCAGCTGAAGCGTGGAGGAGCGGGGGTATTTTACTTGAGCCCTCATAGGGGAAGGCGTGCACGCTGGTACTTAATTTTCCATCCAACAATAGAGAACCAAGAGCAGTTGGTTTTTTGCTGGTGGCGAGTGGGCCAGACGAGTGGGAGTCCTCTTTAGATGAGTCATATATAGGAGATGTATCGCAGATTTACTCCTACGGATCGTATACTTACTCCTGGTGAGAACCTCTTTTTATTTCTATGTGATATATGTGTACACATACATATAAATATGTACTTAGTAACCGTTAGAGTTATTCGCCCTATGTTTTCATGATCGCATGGATGAAAGGTCACTACCCTACGTGAAATGGAGCGATGCTAAAGCAGATCGAATTGGCGTTCCAGATTCCGTCGGGCAAGTGAAAGTATTCAGACCTCCTAAACGAGCGTAATCTAGTAAGATCAAAGTTGTCGCTCACTACCGCTTTCCGTATGCCTCAAGCTATAGTTTTAACGATTAGTAAATAACTTGTATGCTCATCATTTTCTTTTTGTTATGCCTTCATAGATAACTTTGTAGTAAGTAAATTATGCCTGTGTTTTTTTTCTCAGGTGGACCTAAAGCCAAAAGGCAAGTGAGTGAATCTAAGAAGAGGAAGATATAAAAGGTTAAGGACCCTTCCACTACGTTAAAAAGTGGGGGCGGTTCTAACAGGTCCTCTCATGCCCCCGACAGACAGATAACACTCCTATCTAGATTAAACCAAAGTGGAGAAATTATATCATTCTTCAATGTGATGTTTAATTGCATTAGAAGAAAGTAATTGACAAGTTTCATGCTCTTTCCTAAGAGCATATATTTTTTCAATTGTTTTTACATGATGCTGAGGCTTGAAGGAAGGAACAACCCATGTTGATTTGTAAATATTTTTATTAGGAGTTTTGGGTATATTGCATACCTTATGATCTAGTTGATCATCTGCTAGGTATTTTTATATGATAATGTTTTAGTCGAGCTTGTTCCCGATGTTCTTCGATTAGGTCAAGTTGGACCCTAGAGGTTTCTTCATTCGTCTCTTCATCATATGAGCACTACCTTTGCGTGGGCAGCCCAATTTTCACGGGAACCATTGTTTCCATCCTAAGTGCGAAAGAAAATAGGGTCTCTCCTATGAACCCCGAGCAGTGATTCGGTAGGACCACATAACCCCATGACGCTCTTCCGGCCATGCTTCTTTTAAGTCTTGGAGCCTCACCCTCAAGGTGTGCTTGATAATTTTATTTCGAGTACGTGTCCCAACGGTCTGGGCTCGTTGCTCCACCTCCTCTTCTATGTCCTCATCTATATCACGGTTCCCAATGTGAGGGGTCTGACGCTAATGGTTAAGGGCTAGAGTGAGGGCTTGGACTTGCCTCTACGATTCAACAATTTCCTCTCGTTCGATGGTTTCTTCAGACATTGACCCTTCGAGTCGGTTGAGGCACATGGGGTGGAACTTCCTCAGGAACCAGGGCCTCCTCCAAATGCGCAGAAGGGGCGGGCCCTCGGCTGGATCTCATTGTCATATTGAATCTTCGACTCATTTTCTTAACTCTTTGGTGGAAACTACAAAGCAATGAATGTTTACGCTTTCCTCCCTGCAAATGACGTCAATTGTTGACGTCTAAATCTCGGCGGTGCGATTAGACCCAAAATGTCTCTGCTCCACTTTAAACTATTATACCCATTTTTCGCGCATCTACTAAAAGACTTTTAAGGACATATTAATGCGAGTAAGTCTTAAACAAGTGCTTACGTGCCGATGGAGGCAATCAACCCTAGAGAAAGGCAGCGGGGAGGCGAGCCCACCCCAAGGCCACTGAGGCCTAGACCTTGGGGCACCTCAGGGACACCTTGGGGACACCCGAGGCCTAGGTCTTGGGAACACCCAAGGCCCAGGTCTAAATGAATACTGCCAACTCGGGGGGAAACACTTTAGGTGAGTTTACCCTCCCTAAGACTAAGCATCTAAGGACCCTTGAAGGTCACAAAAGGTGTTCGAGTAAATCAACTTATGTTTTGACTAAATCCCAATAAAGAGAGGTTCCCGTTTGGAGAAGGATCTAAGGGTGGCAAATCCCCCACCTCAATTCAAATAGGGCACATGGGTCGAGGTAGAAGTTTACAAGATGTCATTGTATACATTTAATGCACTTAAACTAATCAGAGAATGGGGAATGAGAAAAGGAATAAAGCCCACTACCCAAGGAATCAGTCAACCTGGGCCCAGTAGAGTGTCATCATAAGCATTTAATATGGTTTGTCCAATAGAGTCGAGGAAGTACATTATGGGATATGAGGACAGGCTATCCTGACACTCGAGGTCATCACATGTTACCTCATACCTCACCAAGCCAATCAGAGAAGATTGAAGTCGTGGTTGGTCCGAGGAGGCACCCCATTGGAGGAGAGGCCTGCTACTTTACAGAGTCCAACCTAGTCTTAAGGCCAGATTCCCACTATAAACACCTCAATAAATGCATTTTAAGAGGTATGCAACAACTTTCAACGACTTACTACTTCACTACTTTACTCTCCTCCATCCTTTTACTGATTTAAGCTTCGGAGGGGTAAAAGTAGAACACTCCCCCTTTTCTTGGTCTCCTACTTTACCTTCTCCCATTATAGGTGTGGAGCAAAGATATTGTTGGCCTAATCTCACACCCGAGATTTAGCCGTCAACAATTTTGTTAACGAGAAGATGAAGAATCATGCATATGATTTTAAAGATGTTTATATCATAAACATTATTTCAGTCAATACAATAAGTTATTGTCTATCTGTAAGATTTTGTTGTTGTTTAGTTTTATTTATTTATAACAAAGTGTAATAATTTTCAATGTTCACTATCCGTAGTAAAATATTTTGTCATATTTAATTGTATCTTCTCAAATAATTTTTTTAGTTTCTTTTTATCTTATCTTGCGATATAAATTTGTTAGGATCGTGCGTTCTTTAATTCAAAATTTTTTAGAGATAATTTATTATCTCGAGACGATGCACTATTTATTCAAGTTTTTTTTTCTATTTGTAATAGTTTTATTATAAATATATTATCTTTAGGTGATGCACGGCATATTCTAATTTTCTTTTATTTCTAATAGTTTAATTATAAATATTTGAAAATTACCATTATTATAAATATTTTTTAATTTATAACATTTTAAAAACATTTATTTATTTCAAGATTCATAATAATTTAAATTTTTAACTACTTTTGTGAAAGTACTCCATGAACCTTTAAAATAAGCAAATTCCGTATTTTTACACTCCATATAATTTTATTATTTCTACAATTTATAGGTATTAATTATTAAAAAATTTAAAGGACGAAAAAATGAAAGTCTACGTTTGCTAGGTATTAATTATAATGCCCAATATATTGATTTGTATATTTGATTGGAAATAAATGGACACAATTACTTATTGGCTAGTTTTGTTTTCATTGTTGTTGACTAAATGTATTGTAATAAAAAAATTCTACAAGAGTGGCACTATGTGAACATGTCATCCATGAACTACAAAGAGTGCCTCAAACTAATTAAATAATGGTTATATAATAATGTCAGAGATCACTTGAACATGATCAGAACTAATTGCTGAGATTTTCAATGATTTTATTTGTTACCTATCTAATTATAATATAATATACAGAATAAGACGCATTTGGAAGTATTTTGCCAGGAACATTTTTAGATTGAAGTCCAAAAATTCCACAACTTTTGGTATATGATTGGGAAAATAGTTGAGTGGCTTTGAAGAGGCACAAATGACATTTATTATGAGAATTTAGATTATAACATGAATGCTGAAAATTTACTATGAGAGTCATTGGCAATTGTCGTCCGGTAATTAGATAATGAACATAAGAACAAAATGAAAAAAAATAAATGTGAGAGTATCAATCTAACACTAATATGATGTCTAATCAATTAAAAGTTTACAATATATTTAACAGCATAAAGTTCCGCATGAAGTTGTCTATATTGAAAAGGGCGATTGCAATGTACAGTCCATTTATAATGTAAGAATGAATCTTATATTTTTTTATTTATAAATATAATCAAGAAATTTAGAAGCCTTCAAAGAAATGTAAGTTTTTTTTTTTTAAGATTTTAGTAAAATAGAACGTTTTCATAACTGTCATAATGGAAGATCAAAATATCAATTTTTCATTTAAGAGGTATTCTTACAATAAAGGAGATTTTATTTTACAAAAAAAATTAAATAAGTCATCCAGATCCCAAAAAATTATACTTTATACTTATCATTAATTCTAAAATAAATCCAATTAGGTAACTTTTAAATATTTAAAGTCTAATAAATATTCAAAAATTTAAAAAACAAATTAAACAAAAACTCAAAATTAGTCTATCAGTACTAAAGACGGAACAATATTATTTTAATATTATTCGATGTTTGGCAAAAATATTAAGCATCTATTAGCTAATACGGTGTGACTCTTTAGTCTCACCTATATAGGATAATGGGTTTTTTTTTGCAAAACTATACCCCGTGAAAAGGAATTTTGTAAAATTATACCCCTTCAGTAATTTGTGCAATCTCTAACTCCGAGCTCACATTCCCTTCATTTTTTCTCTTATTTTTCCCTCATTGCCCTTCTTACACATTGCCCACACATACTCTCTCTCTCTCTCCCTCTTCCATCTCCACCTCTCTATCACTTTTCGAGAAACTCATTTTCTCATAAACCCATTTTCATTTTTTATTTCTTCATACTTCATTTGTTTCATGATTTTATAACTTTTACATTTTCTAAAAAATTAAGGTTGAAAGCTAGAATTATAATTTTATTTTTAGAATTTTGTTGAAAAATGGGTGAGAATATTGGTCGAAATTTGATGAGTTTTGTTAATGGCTTTTGCCAGATTTGAGAGAAAGAAACCGTAGAGAGAATGGATTTTGTTAATTTTAATGGATTTTGTTAATTTTTATAGGTTTTGTTAATTTTGATGAGTTTTGCTAATTTTGGGTACGAGTCTACATGATGGGTACGCGGGCATCATATAGCATCATGTAGGCTACATGATGGGTACATTGGTGTCGTGTAGCCACCATATTTGTTACATGATGGGTACGTGATCATCATGTAGCCTACATGATGGCTACGCGAGTATCATGCAGCTTACACGATGGCTAGACGGGCATCGTATAGCCTAATCGATGGTTACACTGGCATCGCGTAGTGTACACAATCGCTGTGTATGCATCGTGTACACTACACATGTAATATATTTTATTTTATATATTTATTTAAATATAATAAATATGGAGGTTGAGTGTTGAAGAAGAATGAATTGACATTTGATTTGATGTTATGTAAGAAAAGTATTGGGAGAAAGAATAAAGAAAAAGTAGTGGGCAATGGGTACATGATGACTACACGATCATAGTATAGTTATCGTATAGTGTGCACGTTCATTGTGTAAGCATCATGTAGTGTATACGATTGCTTTGTAGGTATCGTGTAGTGTACACGATCGACGTGTAGATATCGTGTAGTGTACACGAGCATCGTGCATGCATCGGGCACAGTACACATGTAATATATTTAATTTTATATATTTATTTAAATAAAAATAGAGGTTGGGTGTTGAAAAAAGTGATTTGACATTTGATTTGATATTGTGTAGAAAAATTGTTGGGGGAAGAATGAAGAAAAAGTAGTGGGTAATGAGTACACGATTGTAGTATAGTTATCGTATAGTGTACACGATAACTACACGATCGTTGTGCAGACATCGTGTAGTGTACACGATCGTCGTGTAGGCATAGTGTACACTACACATGTAATATATTTAATTTTATATATTGATTTAAATATAAATAAATATAGAGGTTGAGTAATAAAGAATAATGATTAGACATTTGATTTGATGTTGTAAAATAAAAATATTAGGGGAAGAAATAAAAAAAATAAGTGGGTGGTGTGGGTACACGATGGCTGGATCGTCGTGTACTCATAATGGCTACACTATCATCGTGTAATTATCATATAGTCTACACGAAGATTACACGTTACACGATGACTACACGACGGTCGCGTAGCCATCATGTACCGATCTATCATTTACTTACTCTTTCTTTATTCATTCCTCTTAATACTTTTCTTATACAATATCAAATCAAATGTCAAATCATTTTTTTTCAACACTCAACTTCTATATTTATTAATATTTAAATACATATATAAAATTAAATATATTACATGTGCAGTGTACACGATGCCTACATGACGATCTTGTACACTACATGATGACTACACTATGATCATGTAGTCATCATGTATACTACACGATGATTACACTGCGAACGTGTAACCACTGTATACCCGTTGCCCACTACTTTTTATTTATTCCTTCTCCTAATATTTTTCTTACGCAATATCAAATCAAATGTCAAATCATTCATTTTCAATACTCAACCTTCATTTTATTAGTATTTAAATAAATATATAAAATTAAATATATTATATGTGTAGTGTACACGATGACTACACGACGTTCGCGTACACTACACGATGACTACACTATGATCGTGTAACCATCATGTAGACTACACAATGATTATACGAGCATCATTTAGCCATCTTGTAGTCTACACGATGGGTACAAGGGCGTCGTGTACCCACTCTCTCTCGACGTTCTCTCTCATTCTTAACGTTCTCTCTCTCTCTCTAAGCTTTACGTTTTGTCTTTCTCTCTCTACGTTCACTCTCAAATTAACAAACCCCAATTAACAAAACAAATATTAACAAAACCTAAAAAATTAACAAAACCCATTAAAATTACACTCAATTCCTACACTATGATCGTGTAAACATCGTGTACCTATTGCCCACTACTTTCTTCTTCATTATTTCCCTCCAACACTTTAGTCATCGTATAGTCTATAGGATGCTTGCACGATGTCCGTGTCGCCATCGTGTAGGTTGCACGATACCCGCGCAGCCATCGTGTAGGTTACACGATGGTAGTGTACCCATCATGTAATCTACAGGATGGCTACATGATGCCCGCGTACCCATTGTGTAGACTCGTACCCAAAATGAGCAAAACCTATCAAAATTAACAAAACCTATAAAATTTACCAAAATCCATTAAAATTTACCAAAATCCATTCTCTCTCTATGGTTTCTCTCTCTCAAATCTGGGTAAAAACCAAAACTAACAAAATCCATCAAATTTCGGCCAATATTCTCACCTATTGTTCACCAAAATTCTAAAAATAAAATTACAATTTTAGCTCTCAACCTTAATTTTTTAGAAAATAGAAAAGTTGTAAAATCATGATGCATGAAGAAATACAAAATGAAAATGAGTTCATGAGAAAATGAGTTTTTGGAATAATGAGAGAGAGATGAAGATGAAAAATGAAGAGAGAGTGTAGGTTCAATGTGTAAGAAGGGTAATGAGAGAAAAAGAAAAGAAGAGAATGAAGTCTAAGGTTAAAAGAGTACACAAATTACTGAAAAATGTATAATTTTATAAAATAATTTTCAACTTAGGATAATTTAGTCCCCTAAGCGACGGGACTAGACTGGACTACGACTCACGAAGTCTCTACTCGCGACTCTCACGAAGACGTCTTCTTGCCGCCGACGAAGCTTTTTCTTGCCGCCCACGAAGCTTCTTCCTCCCACCGCTTCTTCCTGGTAAGCCTCTTCCTCTTCTTCTTTTCGTTGGATTCTTTCTCTTCTCGTTGCTCTCTGGTTTTCTTCTATAGATCTGCGTTTTCATAGATCTGTGTTTGTTTGGTTTTCGTCTGAAACTCCATAGATCTTCTGCGTGTTGTTAATAAAGTCAGAAAGATCTTCTGCGTTTATGTGTCTGAAACTTCATACTCAGAAGTGCTCCCCTTTCATTGTTGTTGCGTTTATTATTTCAAACAGTATTTGTGTGGGTGCTATGTCAGAATGAAAGACAGATGGTGGGGATAGAGAACATTGAGAATTTGAGATTGACAAAGAAATTTGATGTACTTCCAAAAGGACGACCAACTTTAACTAAGCGTCTTAAAATTGAGAAATTAAATAGAGAAGAAGAGAGATCCAATTTCAGCATTATAAGAGTCCAGACAGAGATGAAATCTGTGGTTTACATCTATTTATTTATTTATTAATTTGTGTTAAAAGCCAAACTCAATACCTTTTGCATTACTGCATCTTTTCTCATGGTTTTACTGGGATGATCCAAGAGAGTGGCAAATCCAAAAAAAAAAAAATTAACTTTGCAGAAACTTTAAATTAATGGAACATTTGTACAATATCTGAATGAAGATTATAAAATGTCATTCCTTGAGCTCAAATTCCTTCTCAGGAAGCACAGTTCGTATCAATTAGAATGTGCCATACAATACAAGGGGATACAATTATACCAATACAATGCCAATCAGATTTTATATGAAGACTTTTAAATGTTCTTTTCAGGTATTCCAGAATCAATATTTAGTATAGAAACCTGATTTAAAATCTCCCAGAGAGTTTGCCATTTTAATTTTGAATTTGTCATTTTCTATAGAGATGTTGTTATAAGGCAACTTGCAGGAAGCCATAAGGTCTTTGATTTGCCCAAATTTTGGGTATGAAGTGAAATTTTAATTTTCAAGCTCAAGATAGGGGTGTAAGTTGTCTAGTTTGGTTTGGTTTAGGATCAAAATTGAACTAAATCAATCAGATCAATTTTCTTTGAAGTAAACGAACCGCATCGCCAAAGATGTATAAATTCATATCAATCCAAACCATAACGAAACAGAGCCACCAAAAGGGAAGATGAGTAATAGAGAAATCTCATTATCCTATCTAGCAATATGAGTAATAGAGTAACCAAGAGGGGAAGAACAACCAATACAATCCTCTATTAAATGCTTGGTAGCTAAGTAGTAGATTTTACTTTTTATTGCTCTTTTGATATTTGTATTGAGGTATTTTTCTTTATTATTGAATGAGATAGGTTTTATTAGGGATGAATGGAGATCAGAACCTAAATAATGAGCAAACGATCTGAAGAATCATTAAGTGTTCTTGGACCAAAATGGAGGAAGAGGCATTATTGAACATACTTGATGATATAGTTGCAGGAGACCTTTGTTATGATAATGGTTCTTTTAAACCTTGTACTAAAGTTCATTTAGAAAAGTCTGAATGAAAAGTGTCTCGAATCTAGGTTAAAGGTTAGGCCACATATTGAGTCCAAGTTAAAAAACTGGAAAAAATGTATGGAATCGTTCTTCATCAGAGATGAACATGGAAATGAGAGAATATTATGATTGTTTATTTTGTGATGTATTGGTGCATTATGAACATGATATGAGAGAATATTATGAAATGGTTTTTGTATGGATAGTATTATAAATGATGATGTTTCTGGATATTTTTTTAGTGTTTTAGTTATTGTTATTTAGATAAGTTTAAACTTACTTATTATGTTTTTTAATAACATGAATTAGATAATTTATTTTATAGTTGAAAATGTAAAATGACATGTTAATGAGTCTCAAATATACTTTTGCGGGTCAAATCATTACCAACAGTTTTATAATTCAGTACTTTAATGTGTCAAATATTGCACAAATAATATAGTTTTTTAACTAATAAAACACCAAACACTGGATAATTATTTAATCAAGTACAGTATAGTACAGTCTGATAAATTTAGTACAATATCATCCAGTACTATTCTGATTGTCAAACGAGGCCTCAAAGTCTGAAATTTACGGGACAAAAACAGCTAACTAAAAGTATAAATATCTAACTCATGGGGTCAATGCACTAGACAATCCACACATTTACAAAACTTGAGTATATCATTGATATACTTTGAATAATCACTGAAACGCTACGATTGAAATAATTTTACATTAATTGAGTTATGTATAGAATTATCTGATAAACTAATCATAAATCATTAACACACCTTCATGTTAAAGCCATTTTCTATGAATTTTGGATATATGCTTATATTTCGAAAAGTGTTTTATTTTTATACCATTAGGAAGTGATTAAGATATGTAGAAAATTGTCCATAATACTTATTTGATAAACTAATGACAATTCATTAACAATATCATTGAAAAATTAATTATGAATTTAACTAATTTTATATATATATATATTAAAATTTTCAATGTTTATAATAAAATATTCAGATTATATATATTTATTATTAGTAAATTAAAAATATACCGTCAATGAAAAACTTCTTCGCTTTGTCCATGCGTGTCATTTAGATAGATTGTTTGTAAATTTTTGAAAAAAAATTATAATTTATTCCCTCAAACTATCTCTAAACTACTTTAAACTTTGTTATAATTTAAACCTTCAATTGCGCAAAACAAACAAATTGAACCCTCTAGCTAACTCGGTAACTATTCGTTTTGGTTCAACCTAAACCCAACATTCTGTTCTACCTAAACAATTCCAGGCGTGAAAGCTTTCCACTTTGTGCCATGTTTCAAAGAACATTGATATAAGTAGATGCAAGTGTGTCACATGGGTGAGGTGCAGAAGTGTTCTAGTCCTAACTCGTGACCGGAACAATACCTGAGAACGTCGAGGAGGACGCTGGGAGGTGAAGAGGGAGCACTCTAGACACTCAAGGGTGGTGACACATGCTTGTTATCTCTCTCTAGAGGTGAGAGTTTCTCACTCTAGAAATGTGAGTTTTTCTCTCTGAAATGTGAGTTTCTCTCTCTAAATTTTCAATTCATCCTCTCAAATGAAGGAGAAGTCCTTTTATAGGTGAACAAAAGGAATGGGAACCATTGCAACTAATTCATTGATTAGTTGCAAGCCCGCCAATCAAATCGTACCACATAAGCTGACTGATCATGTTTAGGTGAGTAAGAGGAGGATTACATATGAGTCAATCGGGTGGCGCCACATGGGTCTTTGTATAATGACCATGATCTAGGGAGAACATGTTTAGCCGGTGAGGCGCGACGACGGTGTTCACCCAGTGCCTCCTCTATAAAGATTCTCTCAAACCAAACCCTTCCCCAAGGTGGGAGGGTTAGCACACCATTAATGTCTAGAGTGGTTGTACGGAGGAGGTATGTCGCTCGTCCAGTACAACATAGCCTCGCCCATAATCCTGCCAGTCCATAGCCTCCCGAACGTTCCCAGGCAATCATACGTCCACCCAGGCCTTTGTCACTTGACTTGATGGTTTGTGATGTGCTGGCTTGTTGTGATAATGTAGCGGTGTGTCTACAAGTTGCATTACGGAAAGTGATCAATGCACCTCCATGGTACACCCATGAGGGTGACATCAATGATGCTACCATGAGGGTGCCATCAATGGTGCTACCGTAGGGGGTGACACCCTGTGGTGCTTCCATGAGGATGACCCCCATAGGTACCTCAGTGGCGGCATCCCAGGGGGTGCATCTCAGCGGTGATACTCCATAGTACGTCCTTGGTGGAGACATTCCCGATACGCTGTAAGAGTTTCGGTTTATGGGTAGTCAACGTTGAGGTCGTTAACCCTCATGTACAATTAGTCCCATGTGCAAGCACAATGTAGAGTAATCGGGCTTGTACACAATTTTTCCAATGCATCAATCAATTGTATTATCAAGTCCAAACTCTCACTTTTAGAGAGAGAGAGAGAGAGAGAGAGAGAGAGCAAGTATTTGGCACCACCCTTGAGTGTCTAGAATGCATCCCTTTCACCTCCCGGCGTCCTCTCCGACGTTCTCAGGCGTTGTTCCAATCACAAGCTAAGACTAGACCACTCCTGCACCTCACCCACGTGACACTCTTGTATGTACAATGTTAACATATCACGAGCACCACAATATTTCTCCAGCTGGTTCAAGGTAAGAGTAACAGCCTCCAATGCACATCGAGTAAAATTCTCAAAACACGCTTTATTCCTACATTTCCATATCCTATAAACTCCGAATGCAAGCCATCTCATATTCTCTCCAAAATCACAAGATTTAGAGAATAGAGTAAGATTATGCCAGATATCATAAAAGTCAAGCCCCACAAAATTGTTGGTTGTCGTTAATCCTAGAAGACTTCCAAACCAGAATGCACGAGCAAAGGAGCATTTGAAAAAAAGATGGCCACTGTCTTCGTCCTCATCACACAGCGGAAAACCTATGTTAATATTTCATACCCCTCAAGTTCGACTCAACAGCTATGTAGTTATCAGAACACCTCCAGATAAAATCTTTCATCTTTGGAGGAACATCTAGTTTTTACAATTGCTTCCATATAACCATTTAAAGCAATTTGATAGCTGGATTCCCCACTGGTCCACGCCCGAAAACCTCATTACACATCAAGTTCCACGCCACCTTATATCAAGAGTTCACCACATATTCCCCATCTTTAGTGAAGTGCCATATAAGCATGTCCTCTCCATCATATCTACTACTAGGAATTTTACAGATTTCATTAACATCATCCGGGAGGAAAAATTGCTGTAAATTCTTCTATTCATTCCCTACTCCCATCCAATAAGTCACAAACTAACTTTACATCTTGCTGAATGGGGAGATCACTTTAAAAAGCAGTACCCATATGTAACATTGGAGCTAATCTAACATTTAATTATGTGTTTAGATGTTAATAATAAATTACATTCAGTTGTCATGAATATTTGATTTAATGCTTGGTATGAATTAATTGAGTGTTTTACATACGAATGTATCGAGATGCCCTGTGATACCCCAAGATTTCATAGGGTTATCTTTATAATTTAAAACCCCCACTTACACCATATGAGCCTTGTTGATGGAGCAGAATCTTCCACCAAAAGAGCTGTCACAGAATTATGGCAAGTAAAAAGAAAGCTTCAAGATGACCATACTGATGAGCAGGTGGCAAAGAAACAAGTTAGAGATTCTCATCCTGTTTGTGCCACTTGCAACAAAAGGCATGCCATACAATGTTATCGAAAGTTGAATGCTTGCTTCAAGTGTAGGAAAACTGGGTGTTGCACGCGACGCGGAGCGGCGATTAAAAAATCATTTTTTGAAGGAAAAAGAAATTTGGAGTCGCCACAAATCATTTTATGATATGATTGGTCACCCAATTTTAAGATGAAAATTTTGGTCTACGAAAACTTAAAATTGGTTCGTGAGTCATTTGTGTGTGGGGAAGGTATTAGCACCCCACAACACCTATTATAAAATGATTACCAAAGTCTAATAAAATGCTATCTAATTTTTTATTTTAACGCAAAGGTTAAAGAAATTCATTTTTGAATGTCTCATTTGGTGTATTTTGTATCATAAAAATGAACAAAATAAATTACCTTTAATGGATGGTTCAAAGACCAATGAAAAATTATTTTTTGTATTCTTATATCCTTTTAAATCAAAACATTATTAGAGTTATTCTCGGTATTCCAAGAATAACTCATCATCTCTGTAGTTCGACAAGTTTGGTATCCCAAAAATCTCAAAGTCCATCGTCGGCTTTTTGTTTAGTGAAAATTAAATAATGGAAGTAACAAAATTTAAATCTAATTGTTAAAATTATAATCCACACATACATGAACATTAACTCTAATAATAAGAGGATAATGCAAGAATCACATTATAAGCATGACGATATAAGAATGCTAAATAAATAAACATGTAAAGAAAATAAATGTTAATAATTACAACAAAAGGGAAGTAAAAGAATAGATATAAAGTTATAGGATATCAAATTATAGAAAACATAAAATATTGAGATTATATAAAACATGTATAAAAAAGTAATATATGCAAGCATAAAATAAAAAAATACTATCTAATAAATGAAAGAAAAAGAAATTAAAAAAATAATACAAATTGCAGGGCCAGAGCTGCAACGCATTTGAGACTCTCCTTTGTTGCTAACCATTTTTTTGTTTTTATAATATAATATATTATGATATAATAATAATAGTAATAATAATAATATTAAATAAATAAATGATAAAAAATTGAAAGAAAAATGAGGAAAAACAATAGATTTTTTTAACATAAATATGTTCAATTTTTTTTACTACTTAGTCTATTAATTATCATTTTTTTTTCATTCTCTCATTAGTCATTGCTAATCAAATAGCAAAGGGGATGTGCATGGATGATAATTAGTTCAAACAAGCGTCACAAAAATGATGAACATAATTTTTTAAAAAGAAAAGACTTGTAGGAACATTGAAAATTTTAAAATTTAGATATTTGCATAATCTTGTATAGAGATTTTACTCTCTATTTTATGTATTGTTATGTGTGAGAAATTATCCTAAGAGATCTTTGCATCAAATGTACATTTTTAACTCATTAAAAGGTTGATTCACATTGAGTTAATTTTTCCACCCCTCAAAACCTTTATCATCATCTTCATTAATTGAGTTGATGACAAAGACATCTCATTATCTAACTTGTAAAGAAATCATCAATGCATGAAATTAAAGAGTTAAGATTTAAAGTAGGAGAAATGATAAAGAATGAACAATCAATTTATGTATGGAAAAAAGATATAAAAGATATCAACTACATGAATATGAAAAAGAGAGATTGATAAGATATATTATGAGCAAATGTGCAAGACATTTAAGCTACCTTAAGAAAAAGAATAGAAGAAAATGAAAATAATAGAAGTGTAGAATATCTTACTCTCTCTAAAATCACATCTCTTTCTCACTCCAATCCCTCTTTTTCCCACTCTAAAAAAATGACTTCCTTTTCTCACACTCCAAAGAGACCCACCTTAAGTGAAGACCTCACCTCACCCCCATTTATAGGCAAAATTAGGGTTTGCTTTTTTACTTTTAGTCTTTTTTGCTCATTTTTTACTTTTTAGTCATTGGACCACACTTTTCTTATTTTAGTATTGAACTAGTTTTCAAATTATACATATAGTCTTAGACTATTATATGAGCCAGAATATAAAGTATGTATATTTAATGTATTAGACCAGACAAAATTCAGTATCTACACTGGGCATTATCTCAAGGATTGTCTTTTGATCAAACAAGGTCCGAACGACAGCTCAACAGTGATCAAGATAAAGTAAAGGTGTTCACTTTGACATCCCAAGAAGCTGATGATTAGAACGTAGTTGTTGCGGTATACTTCTTACTCTTGGGCATTAAATCTTAGTATTGATTGAATCTTGATATTTGTTTTCTCCACTATCTATTGAATTGGTGATTTGTGCTTTGCTATGGATTGCGTCTTGGATTCTTATTATGTGTTTTTAGTGTTTTACATAAGGCAAATTCTTTTTTTTTTTACGAAAGTTTTTTAAGTTGGGTAGAATGTAATATCCCCACCCTTCTAAATGAACATTTTCGTGAAATTGATTTAAAAGATAATGTGATTTTAAAATTTAAATTTTTAAAAGAGATTAATTGTAATTTTTATAACGTTAGTTTAACTAGATCATATTATTTTTAAATTTGGTTTATTTCAATTTTAAAAAGGGTTTTGTTATATAAATTTGAAAAACTCACTCACACCATCGTGCACATACACCATAAACTACCCTAAACCTATTTTTGATTTTCTTACGGCAATTCTCTCCATTTTCTCTAACTTACTCACATCTATGCGTTTGCATACACCTAAGATAAGCCTAAGTTAACATTATAAATACCTCAAGATCTCTCGCTGTTCATCTCTCTCACGAATTCCCCCGCCCCC
>QANY01008653.1:594889-643610 GCA_003255025.1 Datisca glomerata
CGCCCCCCCCCCCCCCCCCCCTCACACCTAAACACACTGCACCTTAACCAACTTCCAACTAATGTTATTTTATTCCTCCTCCTAACTAACTGCCAACAGCGTAACTGCTGTTCTCTCTCCCTGGCAACACCTTAAACACACTACACCTTAGCTTAATTGCCACAGCGTAACTGCTGTTCTCTCTCTCTGGCAGTTTCTTTTCTTCATCACGCTAAGTCTACGTTCTCATCTCTTTCTTCGTTTCATTTTTGTCAACCCACCAACATTGATCTCCAGTGTGTCATTTCTTCTTTTTCCATCTCTTCTCTTACGTCTTTTCTCCTTGCTCTCACTCTTTAACCTAGATTTTCAATTAATGTTAATAAAACACTCTCTGAAAATTTGTTCTTCAATTTCAGCTATTTGTAAACTCTCATATCCCTTCTCTTGCATCCAGCGAACATTCTCTGCTCGTAAAATTCCGGTAAGTTTTTTTTCTTCTTGTAGATACAATGGTGTCACGTGGGTGAGGTGCAGGAGTAGTCTAGTCCTAGCTCGTGACCAGAACAATGCCTGAGAACATCCGGTAGAACGTCAGGAGGTGAAGGGGAAGCACTCTAGATACTCAAGGGTGATGACAAATGCTTGCTTTCTCTCTCTAGAAGTGGGAGCTTCTCACTCTAGAAATGGGAGCTTCTCACTCTAGAAATGAGAGTTTCTCTCTCTAAACTTCCAATCCCCTTCAAATGAATGAGGAAGCATCCTTTTATAGGTGAAAAAAAATAGGGGGAACTATTGCAACTAATCCCTTGATTAGTTATAAGTCTGCCAATCAAATCGCGCCACCCAAGCTGATTGATCATGCTTAGGTGAGTAAGAGGAGGATTATAAATGAACCAATCGGGTGGCGCCATGTGGGTCTTTGTGTAGTGACCATGATCTATGGAGAACATACCTAGCGGGTGGGGCGTAACGGTGGTGTTCACCCAACGCCTCCTCTCAAGGGTTCTCTCAAGCCAACTCCTTCCGAAGATGGAATGGTAGCACACCCTCAATGTCTAGAGTGGTCGTACCGAGGAGGTAAGTCCCATGTCCAGTACAACATAACCTCGCCCCTAATCCTACCAATCCAAAGCCTTTCGAACATTCCCAAACAACCATACGCCCACCTAAGTCTTTGTCACTTGACTTAGTGGTTTGTGCTGTGATGACTCGTTGTGACAGATGAGTGATACACATTGTTTGAAGTACGTCTCCGAGTTGCTTTACAGATGGTGGTCCAAGCAACTCCATGGTATACCCATGAGGGTGACATTAATGGTGCTACCATGGGGGTGACATTAATGGTGCTACCATAGGGGTGACATTAATGGTGCTACCATAGGGGTGACACCCCATAGTGCTGCCATGAGGACAACCCACACATGTACCTCAGTGGCGGTATCCCATGGGGTGCACCTCAGTGGCGACACCCTAAGGGGTGCACCTCAGCGGTGACACTCTATGGTCTCAGCGGTGGAACTCCGAGATGCGTCGTAGGGGTTGCGATTCGCGGGGAGTCAACGCCTAGTTCGTCACCCTCATGTACAATTCTTTTTCCTTTCTTTCTGTCTTCCAAGCTCTAGATTCCTTTCAGTTTCCCTCTCTCTCGACTTTCCTCTTTCCTTTCTCCCTTCGCCTCTCTCTTCCTTTCTCTTTCTCTCATGGTCTAACACTCACTGCCCTTTTCTCTTTATTTTGCCCAGTTTCTCTTTATCCAATTATCTCTCTTTGACATATATCATCTCCTCTTACTTTCCTCAATTTTGGTTAGTCGAACAAATGGGTAATTTGAAGTCATTTTTGTTAAATTGCTTTCTTGTATAGCTCAGATCAAGTAATTTTGTTTGATTCTTTAATTTTTGTTTGTTTGTACAGTGGCCAATTCTTATTTATCTATTTATGAATGTTGGGTTTGTTAACAATACTTTTTCAATTGTTTTGGGTCGTTTAGCAGTCAGGATAGTACTTTACTAAATTTATCAGACTGTACTGTACTGTATTGTACTGGATTAAATAATATTGTCCAGTATTTGGTGCTGTATTAATTAAAAAACTGTAACACTTATACAATATTTGGCACGTTATAGTATTAGATTGTAAAACTGTTTGTTATGATTTGATCCTCAAAAGCCTATTTGAAATTCATTAACATGTTATTTTTACATTTTCAACTATAAATAAATTATCTAATTCATGCGATCACCATAAATTCTCTATTTTTTCAAATTTAATTATACCCGTAAACTTTAAGATATTGATAATTTATTGTTATAAACATTGAAATTAGAAGAAAAAAATTTATTGAATTTTTAATACACAAAATAAGTCATTTAAGATATATAAATAATTACTGAACCAATCATATGATTGAGATGCTCTAAAAATTTAGAAAAAAAGGAAGAAAAAGATAGTAAATGGCTTTGAAATTTGGTAAAATTAAGTCATAAATAATTAATTTTACACCTTTTGAAAATTCATAAATTATTTTTGTTAGTGGAAGCTCTTGTAAGATATAAATTAAAAAAATCATTTTAAGATATAAATTAAAAAACAGCTTTATTTTTCTTAGTCCGGTGTAATACCCCCTAAAAAGAGAGGACTAAATTATCCCATGGGGTTGGGACTAAAGAGTTTCACCGTATTAACTAGTACAGGCTCCATATTTTTGTCAAATGTCGAACACTGCTAAAATAGTACTGTCCTACTTTTAATACTATACAATACGGGCTAACAAACAACATATTACTTTTAGTTTTGTTTATATATTTTTCTTCAAAGTATTGATTTTTGCAATGGTGTGCTCTTACGTGGCTTTTGTTACTGAATTAGTATGGGTTTTTGGTATCAAATGATTTAGTGGGTTCTTAAAACAATTAAAATTAGTTCTTCTATGTGATTCAAATAGTTTAATATTTCTTAAGCAATTGAATTAATATTTGAATTGATTTTGAATGTTCACTGCATAGTGTTTTAACAATTTTATGCTTCACCCATTTTGTTTGACTGCTTACTCTAGATCTGTGTAAGTTATTTAGACTCGTCAAACTTGATTCAAATCAATCTGTTCCAATTTAGACGCAATCAGTCGAACCCAATCAAACCAGCTCGAATCGGTTCAACCCAACCAGGAGAAACCGGCCCAACACAGCAGAACCAACCCGATTTAGACTGATCGGACCTAATTGAACCGATCTGAACCGCTCAATCAGATATTACCTAATTTATTCTTCACAGTTTTGTCATTGTTCTCTTCTAGTTAATTAAATAATCATAGTACTATATGAATATTTTGTGATCCGAGATCTTTAGATTTCATGAAATTAGTTGATGAGTTTAATTCGTAGTGATCCAGGTAAGTGAACTTATATTGTAATATGACTCATATATGATAAATGTAAGAGGTGTTATTCTCATCAACTTTAATTATCTGTAAACATGTTAGGTTCTTGTGTATGTTTTATGTAAGTAAGCTTGCATAATTTGACTCTGATGTTATAATTGTATCATGTATTTATATTTAATATTTGTTCAATTATTTTTTTCGATAATGTTTATATTCGTGAACTCTTTGGTAATTATTTACTGTTCAGTTATCAATTTGATTATCATGAGATAAATATTTGGATATGTTTGATTATACGTTAGTGTATTATCATGGCTGATTTCGTTACATATAAACCCTATGATTAATTGTTATCAAGCATTGGATATTTTGAACTGCGAAACTAAATTAAGTCAAGCGGTAATCAAGCAAGATATGAACTTAAGGACGGGCCTTAGTTAGCAATAAATCAAGTTGTTCACGTTTTGTTCTGTTATACGAATCGGGTGTCATCTGTTTATATTCTGGTAGCACATTGACTGTTATCTGTTCATGTTTTGGTCACATATTGGGTGTCATCTGTAAATGTTTTCCGTCACTCATGAGGTGTTATCTGTTCAAGTTTTATGTCACCTATGAATGTCATATGTTAACGTCGCTTAGTATGTGTCATCTGTTTCCGTCGCCCATTGTGTGTCATATGTTTTGTCGCTCAATTCGTCATGTTACATTTTAATTCATGTGTGAACATTTCTGATTAGGTTGTTAACTAGAGAATATGCCAAGACATATATGAATAAGTTTGTTATATGATTTTGTTTGAGACACGTGTTATCTATGGGTTATGTTAAGCCAACTCATGTGTATGTATGTTATTATGTAAGTTTGTTTATTGAGTATTTTAAAATACTCATTCCCCCAGAGTTGTTCACGATACTGGTAATGTTGGCGAGCAGCATGAGCGAGAGACTGTCATAACCAGCTAAATCAATATAAATGAAATTATGATTTTTAGTTTATGATTTGCTTTAAGACTTAGGAAAACATTTTCTGTTAAACTCATTTATTTAAGTAGGTTATGTTTTTCTACGAATTGTAATGAGTGAAAACTTTATGAATTATGGATTTCAAGTTTTGATTTTATTTTAGAGTTTAATTCAGTTTTATCAAGGCTTTATTAGTTATGCATTTAAGAGACTTTAATGCTTCCGCTATTTAAGGTCAAGGTTTTTCTATCATGGGTAAATAAAGAATTTCAATTTGAAAATTTTCTTAAAATTAGGGTTTATTTCAAATTAAGAATTTCAAAATTATGAAATTACATGCATATTTAACCTTCGGGGATCAGTCCGTTACAAGCCAAGTCATGATCAAGTACATTACATTATTTCATTTAGGATATATATCAAGTTCAGTAATGTTATATCATGATTGCATTTATGACACGTGGATGCATATTAGTATGTGGGTTTACTTACTGAGTATTTTTAATACTCACCTCCATAAATGGTTGTGTTGTAGGTGATGACAAACTGTAGGAGTGAGTCATTGACATGACCATCATAATTATGATATTTATGTTAAATCATGATTATATGACATCACATACATACTTTTAGTTAACTTCCTGATTTAAAAATTTATGAATTTTCATGCTTTAGTCTATGATAATTTGTTTGATTTTCATGATTTATAAATTTTCATGATTGACTTTATTATAGATTAATGTATTATTTATTTTAGTTTATGGAATAGATATAATTTTTAAATAATTTTAAGCTTCCGCTCTTTAATGTTAGCGTCAGGGTAAAGTTAGGGTTTTCAATTTGGAGATTTTCACAAAATTAGAGTTTCATGTTAAAAGAACCGAATCATGAGTTTCGGTTTAGTTCTTCATTTTGGTATTATTAATTAAAAATTAATTTTTTAAATAGTTTTTAAATGATATTATTAGAAATAATAATATAAAATCAAAGTTTTGTTTCGATTCGATTCGGTTTGATATGAAATTATATATTAGAAATAAAAATAATAATATGAATTTAATTAATGTTTCCAATCGATTCGAAAACAACCAAAAATTCAAACCGAACCAAAACTTCAGGTCTCTTATTTTCTCGAACTGAACCAAACCGAACACATATAAATCACCGATCGAACCAATTATTTTCGGTTCGGTAAAATAATTTTCACCTCTACCCCCAATTCCCAGAATTTCCTCCCCATTTTTCATTACAACTACAAATTTCACCCCTACCCCCCAGATTCCCAGAATTTCCTCCCCATTTTTCATTATAACTGCAAATTGCATTAAAATCTTCCATCAGAAGGCAGGGTTGATTACGTAATCTTCTACCCAAAACGGTCCATTGGTCTCGGCGAGCTTCCTCATTTGTGCTTCCATATACTCCAAACAATCTCCATTTTTCCATTAACTTAGTCATTTTTATAACTTAACCACATAAAACAATTTTCACACTTTATCATTTCATGCACTTTTTATGATGATTTCATGCACTTTTTATAACTTAACCACATAAACTTAAAACAATTTTCACACTTTATCATTTCATGCACTTTTTATGATGATTTCATGCACTTTTTATGATGAAACTTAACCTGTACTGAGTCAGTAACCACTTTCACACAAGTATTTTTATACCCTTGCCTATTATAGGCTTTGTCGTTTTCACACATTTTATCATTTTCATACCCTTTCATTTTCTTACCCACTTGATAAATTTGTCAACAATTAAAACCATTTAATTCAAATTCTCTTTCAATAAAGTATCTCATTCATTAGTATCACTATATATGAATATTCTTTATTTTTTTTCATTATAAACCCCTTCTAAACACTCTAAAAACACACTTCAAATTTATTTATGTACATAACTACACAAATATTACAGCTGAAGTGGTCAAACAAGTTGCAAATCCTAGTACTTTTTAATGATTACTTCAACTGCATTATATGTGCCCTCAGGATCATGTTGCAATGCATTTCCCATCTCAATATCTAATCTCTGTGGAGGTCCTTCCATTTCTTCAAGCTCTCTTCAAGGACTTCATCGCCAAAATCTAAAGTTATTATAATGCTTGATGACGATATAAAAAATCTAAAAGATAAAAAAAATTATTCAGATAAATAACAAGATCCCGAATAAAAATTTTTGTCCATTCATCATAAACATTTTTATCCAGTCACCTACAAGCTTCTTAAACTACTTTGAAGAATATAAATAATGTATGCATTACAGAAATTTGGTCAGAGGGAGTCGGGGGAAAACCTACGCTGTTGTTGATTGCACTTAACAAAATTTGACAGAATTACAACAATGAGACCATTAAAAACATAGCAACTAAACTGATCATGGATGTAAAAGTTATAAATACAACTGTGAAAATGTTGGTTAAGAATGAATCCTATGAGTGTACATGTAACAATAATTTATCAAAATCCTAATCCACTTCACTAACCACTAAGGCACATCAGTGAACCAAAACCATTGCTTCTATGTCTGTTTCACATGGTAGTATCTGAGATTCTGAATAACAAGAGGAGATCCTTTTCTGTTCTGATTTACTGAACGCGATTCCAAACTATGTACATACTTCAAGAATATATATCAGAATGTAAAAACGTTTAAATTGTTTTACACTCACGTCCTTACAGAATATTTTTTAGCCTAATTACATTTACAAAACTGGACATTTCTGCACTAATTTTGAAGCATTTCAATTAGAAAAAATTACTTGATATATGCTTAATAGAACTATTCATTACAAACGTGTTGAAAGTTTTTCTGATTCATTGATTTTGAAATGTAAATAGAATTGATAAGATATAACTAACTCAAAGCAAGCGATTTATAAGATATGTTGAACGGATATCAAAGAAATACATCACCTGTATCTAACCACCAGATGTTCCTATGAACAAAATTTCTTCATTTTCGTTGAGAGCCATGCAAATGACCATGCAATTTCTACCTGTTTGTAGAGTACCTACTCTATTCCCTGTCCCAGATTTCCAGTCCTCCCTTGCCCCCTAAATAAACCAGCTCAGAACTTATTGTCATCGTCTGCACGTCCAACAAAGTCACAGTGATCCAATCATGCTGTAACTTGATTCACTCCATATCTGTGCAATGCAAATATTAAGTGCTATTAAGCACTGTAATAATTTATATCAGACGCTTAACTCAGATTTCTGATACTGACATATGGGATATTTTAGGATCAAATACAATACTTCTTCAAATGTTAGTTTAGTCTTTGAGTTGAAAATCTAGCCGGATCACACCTTAAAACATAGGTGTTAAGCAGATGAGTACTAGGGCTTTATTAATACGCACAAAAAGAGCAATATCCAGGCCATGTGGGACAGCATTCCAACAGATTGTAGCATAGCATATGAAAAAATCGTACGTGTAAAAGCATGGAAGCTTTGGCACATAGCACAGCATTGCTCATAGAAGGAAATTCATTGACATAAGAATGATTTGCCCCCGTCATCTTGCTAGGAGATAAGTTCACAAGAACTGTAACATCATCAACACCATCACTTTCTAACATAGAGCATCCATCATCTGTGAACCCATTGACTGCTTCATTGAAACCCCTGCATCGCATATAAATTGTTAAATATCCACAAAGCGAAATTCCATAAAGAGACCACAAAACCTCTCAACAATGAGTCAATTTTACCTGCTTAATCACTGGCTAAGCACACGTAAAGCAGCCGGTCTCCTCCCCCAACCAGTGGCGCCCGGTTGAGAAACTTCTTGAGAAATTTGTCTCAACATACGTAAAGCCTAAACCAAAGTTGTTAATGTTTTAAATGTCTTTTTTTGTGCTCTAATGCTTTATATACAATGCTTCTAACTCATAATAGCAATAAGACTTAAAAAAGAAGAGAATCTAAAAAAGAGTCTTATAGCCATTGTACTGATACAGTGAGCGTAAAACTTCAGGCACATTCCAAGGCTATTTTTCATAACACAAGATGTCAAAATCATTAGACGTTTATAAAAAAAACCGAGTATAGTTTGCTCCGCTCAGAAAGAAAGGAAATGTGCACACCTCTCAGTGGATATGATCAACTATATGAGTGATAGATCCACCCCCTTCACAGAGTCTGATGAAATACCCACTTGGTAGCATTTCTGCCCTCACAAAATTCTGTACCGGTGGCATGCTTGGACCATTCTAAGTGTTGTTTAGTGATCTTTCACAAACCTATGATAAAAACAGTCATAAAAGCATCATAATTCTTCATTCTAAAAGGAAGAATGGATAACAGAAAAATCAATATCATTCTCCTTGCAGTAGAATACTTACTCAAAAAAGTACTTCCAACCCACACAAGGAGAATAGCCCACATATAAACAAAAATAGACAAGGCATGCAATTAATATAATCAAATAGCATACCAGATGCATTTTAAAGCGAATAAGTAAAGCTAGCTATAAAATACTTTCATTAATAGAAAACTCTCGCCGCTGATTTCAGTTTTTACATCATTCAACAATCTAACTTTGAAAGAACAGTAAACATAATAAATCTTAAAAACCAAAAAGAATTAGGCTTCTTTTTTGTTACAAATAAGACATAGGTTCTCTTCAAACAAATGAAATACAGTTTATTAAATTTTATTGCAGTTCAAGACGATGAAGCATTTAGGCTGTTATATATCAAAGATGTCAACAAAAAATGAAAAAAGAAAATCTAAAAAGGGGATATTTTATCAAATTAGATCATCTGAAATCAAACTCATTAGCCTCCCCTGCTAAAATGATCAAGGATTACCTACCTTGATGCATCTGGCTTTTTTGGTTGGAAGAGGCTTCGCCCAGAAGAATGGTATCGTCCGCAGGTTCAACGCTCGTATTCTGGAGCGAGAAGCATTCCTTTCTCCCTCGCTTCTACGCAGCCTTTTTTTATAGAGAGGGGCGGAGCTTACTTAGCCTTCTCCCCTCTGACTATTTGAATATTATTACAATCTTCCAACATAAAGAAGGAAGAATTTCTTTTATTACAATCTTCCAACATACAGAAGGAAGAGTTTCTTCCAATCCTATATCATTTGTTGATAGATAGGGCCGATAGCCACCTGACGAGAGAGGTCTTTAAGGATATTGTGGAGAGAGCGGAGGCTCTCGCTTTTTCTTCTCGCTAACGATCGGCATTCTTTTCTTCCTCATTCCGGCATGATCAAAGAAGAGAGATCTCTGAGAGGAGAGAGATCCTGTATTCACACCAATGAGAGGTGTCATTCACGCAACAGGCAAGCAATGTTTTTAAGCAAAATATAGTCATAAGAAACCTACAAAGAAACTAACAAAATTCGTCCTGGATCTTCTCCTTCTGCTCATGGCTGAACTTGGTCCTGACTCTTTTCCTCGAATTAGGGCTCGGCGAGACGACGTTGCTGTTGGTTGGCCCGGCTGCGCTCTCCGACGGAGCTCGTAGTCTGGTCGATAGTGCCAAAAGCATGTGGGGTGCTCATCGGTAGTATGTGGAGAAGACTGGAGGCGGTGAGACTGAATTTGGACTTCGGGTTCTTTGGTCGAGGGATATGACCTCCGTGGGGAGAGAGAGTGAGAGAGAGGGGGGGAGAGAGGAGGGATTGGTTTGGTTAGCCTGGGTTTGAGTGGAAATGATAAGAAGGGAAGGGTAAAAATGTCAAAATATAAAATGGCTCAGGCTGAGGTTAAAAGCTTATCAAATAATCAACGGTCAAGATTGCTTCAGCGAATCCAACGACTACTAGTAGTCTCAATGACTATATATTATACACCTTCGTGTTTGGTTTTCCTAACTTACATCTCATTTTTCCAAACCCTTGAGCGAACTCATCTCTCTCTCTATCTTTCCCTTATTCTTTCCAAGCATTCTAAACATCGTCTCCCACAGCTCTCTCGTCTCTCTCCTCTTAGAGATCTCTCCTCTCCCTCTCGTATCCTTAATCTGAAAAATCTTACACCTCTAGTCTCTCTCTCTCTCTCTCTCTTTAAAATTCTAATCTAACAAATCTGACCTCCCTAGTCTCCCTCTCACGTCTAGTCTTTCTCTCTCTGTGCAGATCTATAAACTAGCATGTTGGTTGAGACGAAAAATAATAAGATTCAAGTACTGAAATCAAGCTTTTGGTCTGTTGGCTTTTTGGGAAGCTTTCCATCTCTCTCCCTCTCGGTTTGCTTCGTCATTTTAGAAATTTCTGAAATTTTTTTCTAGATTTACAAAGATCTTTCATAAATTTCTGGATCTGTAAAATTTACGAAAAAATTGTAGAAATTTCTGGATATTTACAGATTATTCTTCTAATAAAAATCATGTAGTCTTTAGAATTTTGTTTTTCTTATGCTATATGTGCTTTAAATTGTAGGTTTGATATTTGGGTTACGTTTTCTTGTGTTATTTGTTTCTGTTTGTTTCACCGTTTCTCATTTGTTTTTCAAATTCTGTTTTTTAAATTGTAGGTTTGATATTTGGGTTAGTATCGATTTTCAAATTCTGTTTTTTAAACTGTAGGTTTGATATTTGGGTTAGTATCGATTTCATAAAAATTATAACGGTCCGGCTCGGTTTGGAGATGTTCTGGAAAAAGTTTTGAGATGATCTGGATTAAAAAAATCTTTACGGTTTGGTTTGTCAGGATCTTTCCATACTTCGATTGTATCTCTAGCGATATGTTTTTAATATAAATTTATAAATATTATGTTTTCAATATAAAATTATAAATACTGATCAAGTAAATATGTATTTAATATAAAATTATAGATATTGATTGAGTAAATATGTAGGTTCTTGTTGAGTATTTGTAGGTGTTATTTTTTTGAAAGATGTACATTAGGATTTGACAGACAACTTAATTGTTTTCTTTTACAACATTTGATTGATTGTCATTTCATCAATTGTGATCGTAAACGTGGTACATATATTAATGTGTTTAGATACATTATCTCAAACATGAGTATTCAAAAATAGGAGAATTACATGTATTGTGGGTTTAGGATGAGATGTAAAGATAAGATAAATTTTCTTTTTTCACATTCTTTAAAAATTTAACGTTTTTGCCTTGATTGGTTAAATTATCAAGTATCTGGACGTGAATTGATAAATATTGATGGTTAACAGTAGGTGTTATCAGATGATGAGTTAAGAATATTGAAAAATGTGAATATTTATAGTTAACTACATGCAACATGAATGATGAGTTAAGAATATTAAAAAATGTGAATATTTATAGTTAACTACATGCAATATGAATATTAAAATAAATTTTTGTTTGTGTTTATCGGAGTGGAGAATTGTTCAGAATTTATTTTGATTTTCTAATTCATGTTAAATGTATATAAAAAATGGAAGTAAATTCTATACAAAGCTTCATTTTTCGCAAGTAACGTATCGACCTATAAAAGTTTCGTAGACACTCTGATGAGCACTAGTAAGAGTTCTAACATTTATATTGTATGTAGTTAGCTGTAAACATTCATATTATTTAATATTCGTAACTCATCATATGGTGACACCCATCGCTAATCATCAATATTTATCAATTCATGTTTAAGTACCTGATAATTTTATTACTCAAGGTAAAAAAAGTCAAATTTTTAAGCAATACGATTCCTATAATATTTAAAAGAATAGTTTATCTTTACCTCTTGTCCTAAACCAATGATACTTGTAATCCTCCTCTTTTTGAAGACCATCGTCCGAGATTATGTACCTGAATGCATTAATATATGTATCACGCTTGCATTAATATATGTATCATGTTTCCAGCCACAACTAACAAAATCACAATCAATCAAATGTTGTGCAGAGAGCGCAACTAAGTTGCCTGTCGTAATCTGGTGTTAGCCTTTCACAGCGGCAGCAGTTGTGAATGCCCAACAAAAACCTACATCTTTACTCAACCAGTATTTATGGTTTTATGTTAGAAACATATGACTAGGGGTGTATTCGGTTCAGTCTAGGGGTCACGACAAACCAAAGCGCAACTAAGATTTTTTTTATTATGAAAACAAAAAAAATATCTCAAAATTGAATCGAACCGTTATATTATTTTACGGTACTGATACTAACTAGATCAAAATCGATAAAAATAGAATTTGATAATCACAATGTGAAAGCCTATGGATTATAATGAAAATCCCTAAACAGGAAAACACATCATCTTCTTTCTTCCCCTATCTCTCTATTATGCATGTCTTTGTAGTTGAAATATGACTAATTGATACGTTATTCATCAAATTTATGAGAAATGTAAAAGGAATGATAAAAGGGCACATATCAAATGGTTCTTATGGATAAATCGAAGAATGAACAAATTACAGTTATTTCATTTCAATATCAACTCTAGCTTCCTCGGTATTTCAGCTCGACTTTAGTTGTGATGTGAGATCTTGACACTTAATGCTCCGCTATCAACTTCAAAGAAGATATATTTTTATTCAACAATGCTAAAAAATCTTGTTCGACAAGAATAAACTTGTTGAAATCTTCAGTAGTATAAACTTTCATTTTTTTGTATGCTCTTTCTTAAAAGTATACTAACTTTGTTTTTTATGTTATTTCAGATGATATTAAATATTTAGTTTTCTTCAATGTATTAAATTAACATTAATATAAAACTATTTTTTACTAATAAATATCAATATATTATCAGATCTTAGCATCCTTAATCTTATACCATGATTGAATTCACAAAACTCGTCCACTGATGTTAAGTAGGATCACAATCCTAACAACTTTTATTATATTTTGAATAGTTCTTAACTTTCAAGTTATTAATTCAGTTTAAATAATCTAAATGAGGTGTCAACAAGTATTGGGTTGGCTATTGGGTCTGCAACCGGGAACAAGTAACACGCACATAATAACTGTGTCAGGTTCACCAACCCGCTCAAAAAGCCGGCTGTGTCAGGTCCTGCACAGGCCAAATCGCCGTACCTATTTTTTTAATTAAATTTTTTAATTAGTTTTCTTGTTTTTTTCAAAAGTAAATTTACATTTTTTATTTACTTTATAATTTTTTATTTATATAAATGACATGATATATTGAATAAGAATCAACGTAATCGAGATTTGTTTAACTCGAACTTTTAATGATACAATTATTAAATGATAACAAAATTGCAAGCTTATATTTATAAATTATCTTTACAATTTATAAATTATGGTCTAACTTTATTATCTAATGGTGCCAAATCCATTCGAATAGACGTGACGGCGTGTTACACGTAAGGTTAAGGCTCGGGCTCGTCACATTCACTTGTAATGGTACCGAGTAGAACATATTGGAATAGAACGACACATTTAGGGACCTACACAATTAGAGCCCGACAAACGTACACTCAGCACACTTGAGGCCCGACAGATTTAACTTTTAAGGCACACATGACTATGCGGCCGTGAAAATGGCTAAGCATGTCGGATAGCAAGTGTGTCATGTCGGGATGGCCTGCGGGCCACACACATATGCCCGAGAAAGTCTTGTCGTGCCATGACGAGTGGCCCGTTTGACACCTCTATGTGCTGATCATCTATAGATTGGTGTTTTAAAATATTTTAATAGGTGTGAAGCCAACAACTTCTAAGAATTGAATCATCACTTAATTACTTAATTTTTGATAATTACTTGTTCACGGTAGAATTACTATTATATAATATTTAATTTGTTTTAACCAATCAACACTTTAATATTTAAAGAGTAAAATGAAGGACTAAAATGCGATCGCCATTTTCACATAACATGACGGGTTTTTGTAGGACTATATCCCATGAAAAGGCATTTTATAAAATTATACCGTTTCAATAATTTGTGTAATCTCTAACCCCAGACTCACATTCCCTTCACGTTTTCTCTTCTTTTTTTCTCATTACCCTTATTACATATTGACCCACATACTCTCTCTCTTCATCTTCCATCTTCATCTTCATCTTCCATCTTCATCTCTCTCTCATTTTTTCATAAATCGATTTCTCATAAACCCATTTTCATTTTTTATTTCTTCACACTTCATTTGCTTCATGATTTTACAACTTTTTTATTCTCTAAAAAATGGAGGTGGGGAGCTAAAATTGTAATTTTATTTTTAGAATTTTGAGGGAAAATGGGTGAGAATATTGGCCAAAATTTGATGGGTTTTGTTAATTTTGGCTTTACCCAGATTTGAGAGAGAGAAATCGTAGAGAAATAATGAATTTTGTTAATTTTTATAGGTTTTGTTAATTCTGATGGGTTTTTTAATTTTGGGTACGAGTCTACATGATGGGTACATGGACATCGTGTAGCCATCATGTAGGCTACATGATCGGTACACTAACATCGTGTGGCTATCATGTAGGCTACATGATTGGTATACGAGCATTGTGTAGACTACACGATGCATACACGGGCATCTTATATCCTACACGATGGTTACACGGGTATCGTGTAGGCATCGTGTAGTGTACTCGATCGCCGTGTATGCATCGTGTACACTACACTTGCACTATATTTTATTTTATATATTTATTTAAATATAAATAAATATGGAGGTTGAGTGTTGAAGAAGAATGAATTGATATTTGATTTGATGTTGTGCAAGAAAAATATTGGGTTGAAATAATGAAGAAAAGATAGCAGGGTAATGGGTACAGGATGACTACACGATCGTATTGTAGTTATCGTGTAGTGTACATGATCACCATGTAGGCATCATGTAATGTACACGATATCTACACGATCGTCGCGTATGCATCATGTACACTACATATGTAATATATTTATTTAAATGTTAATAAAAACGGAGGTTGAGTGTTAAAAAATGATTTGATATTTGATTTGATGTTTGTGTAAGAAAAGTGTTGGGGGAATAATAAAGAAAAAATAGTGAACAATAGGTACACGATATCTACTCGATCATCGCGTACATTACACATATAATATATTTAAATTTATATATTTATTTAAATATAAATAAATAAAGAGGTTAAGTGTTGAAGAAAAATGATTTGACATTTGATTTGATCATCGTGTCGTCATCATGCAGCCTATGCAATGGTTACACAATCGTTTTGTAAGGATCGTGTAGTCTACACGAAAGATACGCACTACACGATGACTACACGATGATCGTATAACCATTGTATATCCATGACCAACCATCCACTTATTTTTTCTTTATTCATTCCCCCTAATACTTTTCTTATATAATATCAAATCAAATATCAAATCATTCTCCTTAACACTTAACCTCCATATTTATTAATATTTAAATACATATATAAAATTAATATATATTACATGTGTAGTGTACACGATATTTATACAATGATCGTGTAGACATCGTGTACATTGCATGATGACTACACTGCGATCGTATAGTCATCGTGTACCCATTGCCCACTATTTTTCTTCATTATTTCCCCCCAATACTTTTCTTACTCAACATTAAATCAAATGTCAAATAATTATTTTTCAACATTCAATCTTCATATTTATTAATATTTAAATAAATATATAAAATTAATTATATTACATGTGTAATGTACGCGATGCATGCACGACAATCCTGTACACTACACGGTGACTACACTACGATCGTGTAGTTATCGCACAATGAATACACGAGTATCGTGTAGCCTACACGATGGGTACAAGGGCGCCGTGTACCCCCCTTTCTCGACATTCCCAACGCTCTCTCTCTCTCTAAGCTCTACGTTTTATCTTTCTCTCACTATGTTCTCTCTCAAAATTAATAAAACCCGCTAAAATTAGCAAAATAAAAATTAACAAAACTCATTAAAATTACACTACACGATGACTACATTACGATCGTGTACCATTGCCCACTACTTTTTTCTTCATTCTTTCCCCCAACACTTTAGCCGTTGTGTAGGTTACACGATTTTTCGTGTAACCATTGTGTAGTCTACATGATGCCCGTGTAGCCATCATGTAGGCTGCACGATGCTTGCGAAGCCATCGTGTAGACCGTACTCAAAATTAGCAAAATCCATCAAAATTAGCAAAACCTAAAAAAATTAACAAAATCCATTCTCTCTCTACGGTTTCTCTCTCTCAAATCTGGGCAAAAGCTTAAATTAAAAAAACTCATCAAATTTCGGTCAATATTCTCACATATTTTCCACAAAAATTTTAAAAATAAATTTATAAATTTAGCTCTCAACCTTAATATTTTAGAAAATGAAAAAGTTATAAAATCATGAAGCAAATGAGGTATAAAGAAATAAAAAATAAAAATGAGTTTTTGAAAAAATGACAGAGATATGAAGATAGAAGATGAAGAGAGAGTGTGTGTAAATCAATGTATAAGAAGGATAATGATAAGGAAAAAAAAGAAAGTGAATAGAACGTGTGAGCCAGAGGTCAGAAAGTATAAAAATTTTTAGGTGTCTATAATTTTTTATAAAATATTTTTTTTTACCGAGGTATAATATTGCAAAAAACACAGATTATTGCAGATAAATCCCAATCGTCATCTGTGTTTATCGCCTAGCCATATCCGAAGCAAGGACTTCGCTCACTGCAGCCTTCTTGTTCGGAGTGAAACACACGGACGGATTGAAAACAATACCGAATCTTCCGCATGGCGTGCCCTTCGCTCTTACGCTCAGCCACGTCGTCTTTTCATGGACAGTTCCCATTACTCACTTCCCAGCCGTCCGTTCGAGCTTCTTCCGGAAGCCCTTGGAATGTAGGTCGGGTAGTCACGGTGAAGGCTTCGGCTGCGACTGGGATAGTGTTAGTGGAGAAGTCAGAATCAGAGAAGGTCAACAGGCTTAAAGCCACTTACCTTGATAACATTATTCCGCTGCTCAAGGATGAGTTTTCGTACACCAATATCCACCAGGTAATTACAGATTCGTTGTTGTAATTTAGTTGCTTATCTGTTCGTTTTTTACTGTAAACGTTTCGGACTCTGTTTGGCTGCGGGGAACTCTTAAGCGTTCCGGGAATGTTAGAATTTCAGAAGTTTTAAGTAACTTCATTATCTTATACAAGGCCGTGGTGTTGGAGCTGAAATTTTCAGTTCAAAAGTAAGAATGAAAGCAGGTTCACCCAAAAGTCGAGCTAACTTTACTTGTTGAAGATGGGTTCGCTCTTGATCACTCATTATAAAATGCCACGTTATTAGATATCTATCCAGAAGATATGAGAAACACCCCCCCCCCTCCCCACCCAAAAAAAAGAAGACATTGTTACTCTCTAAAATTTGGGACAATGTTGTTTATTTCCCAACATGGTGATTGGAAGAGGATTCGATTTCTAATCTTGCTATTTGGACACCAGACATTGCATAAATCATAAGTGATCGTTCATTATTTTGCACAATTTGATGTGGATAGGTTCCGAAGATCGAGAAGATTGTGGTGAACTGTGGAATTGGAGATGCTCAACAGAATGCAAAAGGTTTAGAAGCGGCATTGAATGACCTGGCTTCCATTACAGGGCAAAGGCCTGTAAAAACGCGCGCAAAAAATTCCATTGCAACCTTCAAGATTAGGGAAGGACAACCGCTTGGGATTGCTGTCACTCTCAGAGGAAATGTGCGCTTCATTAATTCCCTTGCTGTTTATTATTGGATGTCACTCTTTGTCTTGCTTCACTTGAAGTTCACAGTTGATATTTTTGAATTGGTAATATTTACTCCTCTTTATTAGGTTGAACAACTACGTTGGCCTTGGGATTAATTGTTAACGGTCTTTAATATCCAAATCTTTTATAACTTGATCGCCCTAATTAGTAATTAGTATACCCTATCCTCTGTAGCAATATGGTCTGTGTGTTTTCTCCTACAACCTAGAGAAAATTATGTTATGTGTAAACGCTTGATCGCCCTAATTAGTAATTAGTATATCCTATCCTCTGTAGCAATATGGTCTGTGTGTTTTCTCCTACAACCTAGAGAACATTATGTTATGTGTAAACGTGTCAGTTGCTAAATTATTTGCTTAATGGCAACAACACTATATTCTGACAGTTTAGATGCTTTTGATTAAGTTTTCATTTAACTGTCATTTTAGGATATCAGTTCAAGTAGAACTACTGCAGAGAATCAATGGCTTGTTTCTCTCCCATGTTAGTGTCTTTAAGTGTATCTTTATTCATGGGACGGTAAGTCTAAAAGTATAACTTCATTAATTAATCTGTTTTCCTAACTATTGGTTTAGAACAAAATTGCTTCCTCTGTAGATAGACTGGACAATAGTATTATATTTTATAATCCAACCACACTTTCTTAAACTATGTCCTCTCGGCCCTAAATCCATGCCTTTGGTGAGGCGAAAGCATGGATTTACAGAGAATTTGTGTCCTGATTGGCTGAAGTGTTTCTTCTTATCGAGCTCACCTACGTATAATATTTAATTCTCTCCACAGAGCAAAAGGAGTCGAGTTTTAGGCTTTATGCAATTTGATTGAGTTTCTTTCTACAGTTGATGTATTCATTCCTGGATCGGTTAATCAACTTGGGGCTTCCTAGGACGAGGGACTTTCAAGGAGTAAACCCGAATAGCTTTGATGGGCATGGAAATTATAGCATAGGAATTAAAGAACAGGGTGTGTTCCCGGAAATCAGGTTTGATGCTCTTGGTAAACCAAGGGGAATGGATGTTTGTATCACAACAACAGCTAAGACAGATCAAGAAGCCCAGAGATTGTTGGCTCTGATGGGAATGCCATTCAGAGAGGGCGCTGCTGGTAGTTCTACTAATGTGATGCGCAAAAAGAAGTTGAAATCTCACCATTTTGATTCAAAGTCCAAAGGAAGGGCTCGTAAGTAAGGATTAGTAGTGCATACTAATAGACTTGTACGTTTATTCAATTATTTGTTGTGTATTATCGGTTCATTCGGACTAATTTTTTTGAGCAAATGATGTGCTGTAAGAACTGACTAGTTTCCATCATCTCATTTAAAAGTTTCTGAAATGGAAAATTTTCGCCATTCTCTATGATTACTATAAACACACAAATTCTTAGTTGAGTTAATGCCATAAATTTTTGAAACCATGTTAGTATCACATTTATCAAATTAATAAAACCAGTCATTGGTGTTCTTTCAAGTTAAAGACTGATATTCTTCAAAGGGGTTTTTTGTTCTTTTTCTTTTTTTTTTTGTATAAAAATGCCGTTTGGAAAATGGGCCGTGAAACTTTTTTTTTCAGAGAATGGGGCTTTTTTGACGTTCGAAAAGATGTATCTATCCTTCCTCATAAATTAATTCAAGACCAAAGAATCTTCTTCAAAAACCTCTCTTCCTCCCCCCAAAAAAAGAGTGGACCGGTAAGGGGTGTGTAACTAACTTGAAAAATCGGTCTCATCCCGAAAACAGTCATGAACGAAACGTGATGGATTTTTTATAATTGGCAAGAAGGAAATGGATGAAATCTTTGTATCCTGATCGGGATGAGATAGGACACATGACCTTAATCTAGAAGTCAAAATTTCTTGTCTCGTCTCAGTCATAATTTTAAGTGAAAATGAGAGGACTAGACAACAGGTAGAGTCTAATTAAATTTTTCACAATTTAAAAAAGTTAGTTTTTGTCAACTTTATTAAGAAACCAGAATATTTATTGTTTAATGTGCCCTAAATACCCCTTTTGCATTGACTTAGTACCTTAAAATAGATAATTTAAATTCAAATATTATTAATAATTATTAGCTAGTAATTTAAATTCAAATGCTCTCTCTCTACAAAAAAATCACTCACTCATTTATATTTACATGTAAACAATTAATTGGATATAGGTAATTAACATTGTTTAATTTCATTGTAAATGCACATTTACAATGATTGTAATTTTTTAAGTATGTAAATTTTATCTTTGTGTAATTATGTATTAAGATGAATATAATGTCTTTATGAATTAAAAATACATATTCTAGGTCTCCACGAATATTTATATTGATTATATTTTATCGATTGACGTAAATATTCAACTAACTTATTAAGTCACTGTGTATTAACATGACATATTCTCAATATAAATATCTATTGATGTACATATAGGGGAAGAATTTTTTGAAATTCAAAAAATGAAACTTCCTTGAATATTTTAATAAATTAATAACTAATTTAAAAAAAAAACTAACACTAAACAAACCATCTAACATATTAAATATATGAGAAATAAAGAGTGAGGATAGTTGCCCTAAATATAGGAAGATAACTACCTTAACTAGAGATAGTAAATTTAATTTATAAATATAAGCTAGATTAAATATATTAATAAAAATATAAATTAAACTAAAATAATTAAAAGCAGTTAGCCTCAATACCTTAAATGTAGGAAAGTTAATTAGTGGGATAAGGGTCAGTTAGTCCAAGCTTAAAAAATTAATTAAAATAAAATAAAAATGACATTTCTAACAATTTAAAAAATTTGACATAAATCTAAGTAGAGCTGTGAAAGTTATTATATACTGTAAGATCTGTAATTTTAAGACTCATTTAAGAAAGTAGTCCATTTTTAGAAATAAATAAAAGAATGACAAAAAAAGTTGAAATTGCGAGGATGGCCGTTTTCTTTTACCTGTAATTTTTTTTATAAAACAGTAAACAATTTATGCAAAGGTATACCATGGTATATTTTAATATATCATTATCAGGTGAAAACCTAACCTAGTTGACTAAAGCCTATTCAATGAACCTAACATTGAGGGGGAATGAGTTTAAAGCTTATTCAATGAATCATTCAGGTGAGAACCTAACCTAGTTGACTAAAGATCCCAAGATCTAGGTTCAATAGGCAAACTGGCATGAATGATTCACGTAACACACAAAGAAACTTTGTTTCATCTCATTCCTATAATGTAATGAGAGTGTGTTGTCTGTCGATGATAAAATGGTACGCTTAGTATTTAATGACGTTGATATCTTGCTTACAAGAGGTGTATAGACAGAATACTCTTAATCATCGTCACATATGTGAGAGTAGAAGTGGGGTCGCTTCTATGAGATGTCTGAATGGCTTAACATCTCTAAAGCTCATGAACGCGAGATATGATCAGGACTAAAATGAACAAAATCGCATGAGCTCAGATGTATTAAGATGAGATATGTGTGAAATTTGTTGTCTCGGTTTATCTCAGAGCAAGTTCAGTTCAAGAACGTAGTTCACCGTTCTTCAGAATAAACCAGATAAATTTTCACTACGGAATGTTCAAGTCCAAAAGGCACATCTCCTGATGCATATCTCATCTGCTCTCTCTCATGTTGTTGTCTAGCCAGGACACATTTCATTCATGTGGGGGATTGTTGGAGATAATAAAGGAGAAAGAAGTCAAAATAAAGAAATAAAAGAAAAGGTGTGAATAAAAGTGTGTGATGTGAAATAGAGTGAGATTTAGTCCCACATTGAAAACTCAAGAAAAAATGTTGAGTTTATAAACCCAACTCTCATACCTTGGGGTTAGCCTCAAGGGGCACCCCACGTTTTGTGGGGAATGAAGGACCTAGATGGCACATGGTCCTCCCCTTACAAGCGCGCGCCGCCGTCGTCTCAAATAATTATTTTTTAGATAAAATTTCTTTTGATTATTTACTTGGAGAGGAATGTTTGGAGCTTTGAATTTTTCAAAGCTAACAAATATCTCCATAGAATCTGTGCTCTCCATATCCTCATTTTGTGCATGGCCTTATCAGCACTAACCAACGTTTTTTACTTGCTCTCTAAACTGTACACGTTTTTAAAAGGCAGTGTGTGGGTACACAGAACAAAGTTCATTTTTACCACTATTAGAAACCTCGTTTTCATCACCATTATAAAACATTTACATATTGAGAGAGAGATACAAAAAGTTCTGAGAGAGTCTGACTGATTGGTTTCTATACTCAGGCTTAGATTGTTGTATCCTGCAGAGACGATTCACCGTAGTCTCCAAGCACCATGTGGATGACGATTATTGTCTTTATGACATTGCTCATGAGTAATCCTCGATCTTCATCTAATTCTGCTTTAATTATTAAAATTTCAGTTGTATTTGTTTTTTATTTATTTCCGTATTTCCGTGTATGAGTTCTGATAATTTTCGTTGTAATTGTTTCTGTTGCGTTTAAGTTGTATTCGTTCTATTTTACTACATTGTTAGTTTATGAAAGTATCTTGTTCCATCACTACGAACAACAGCGAGTACTATTAATTGGAGTAGTATGTTCACCCCCTGACCTAGTGGCTCGACTGTCGATGAGGAATGTGGTGCAAATGTTAGTCGGTGAGGTGGCGGTCCCTATTGTCCCGAAAGCTAAGCCATCCACTAGCTTTAGCACACTGCCCATCTGTTTCTGATACAATTTCAAGTGGTGTAAATTGGGGATGTTATTGCAAATTGAAAAAAATAGCCCTTTAATAAAACTGATGTAAAAATTGGTTTAAATCCCTAATTTTAATACTGTATATATGTCTCTTACTCCTTTGCTTTAGCTATGAGCCCATTAACAATTAACCCCAGCTCGGCTTATCTTCCATTACTTTTTACTTCAGTTTTCATTTCAGCTCATTAACCATTTTAATTGAGAGAAATTTACAAAAATATACACAATAAAAGTAGGCATCTTTAAATAATGTCAGCTTTTTTAGAGTTTTAGTAATATAGCAGTTTTCAGAAACTAACAAAGATATTATAAATTTGATTGGCCAATATATCCTTTTGTTTTAATAAATTCACTACCATAATTAGGTATCCCAATTGAAAAAGAATCGGATATTTTGAATCTAAAAGGAAAAAAAAATCAATCAAGTCCCTTAAAATTAGTTATCCTAATTACCATTAATTCAAAAAAAAAATCCTTAATACATATTTTACTTTTGTCTACCACCATTAAAACCCGAAAAATTAAAATTGAAACCTAAAAAGAAAAAAAAAACAAGTGATAACCCCCAATATAAAGAAAACAAAATGTTGCCTAGTGAAAAATCTTACCCCGTAGCTAACTGAAAAGCTTCACCTATATATATATGACAAACTACACAGTGATATATTCATCGTAACTCATTGTAATACCAGGTTTCACAAAATTTTGATAATTACATTTGATCTACTAAGAGTAAACCATGAAATGCTATTAGTCAATCTGATAAAATTTCAATGATATACTAATATTCTATAATAGTAAATCATGATAGAATTAAATACATTTCTCAGAATACACACGTGATAAATCAATCACTAACCTAAAATTATACGAGTGACAGATATTATCAAATGTATATCATTTTTTGACTGAAAGTATATAAGTGAGGTATAAGATATACTAATTTTCTACCAACTATCACAACTACGTAAATAAATAATACTAATTAAAATTAAAAAATATTCAATATGGATGACATTCAAGTTGGTCAGCATTATATTACCATCATTAAAATCATGAAAAAGGAAAATTAATTCATTCCATAAAAAATTTGATAATTAATATGTCAAAACTTGCATTTTGTAACAGATCTCACCCTTTTAAATTCAACTTGGATCTTTCCCAAATTCATTTCATAAAAAATGTCATTTTCGTGTAAATCACATTCCTTAATGTTAAAAACTATCTACAAGGGCAAATCTATAAACATATAATTTTATAATATGTTGATTATCCTTCAAAAAATGTGCTGATTTTTAGGGACAAAATCAAACCCTAAAATGAAGGCAAATTTTGAAATAATATCAAATAAAATATCTCCAGTCCTAACTGTAACTAGGGGTATTCATTGACAGGTTGGTTTGATTTTAGATCAATTCTATAACCAAACCAATATGATGAATTTTAATAAAGAAGCAAACCAAACAAAAACAATCAAATATGTAAATCAATCCAAACCAAACCATTAAGTATCAGTTTGGTTTGCATTCGGTTAGTGATTTTATTTCTTTTGTATTTAAAGTTAACATAGTTAATACATAAAAATAACACATCTTAATAAAATAAGTATTATTTCATTAGATTACTTAGTTAATAAAATAATTTCTATGTAATCAATAAATAATAAAAATGCATATTATTTTATTAAGCTGAGATCATGTCATGCATAAAGGTTGGGCTAGGTTGTGATGAAGTTAGATTTTTCTTTATGCCTAAGTAGTCGGTTTGGTTTGAGTTGGGTGATATTAAGAGAAACTGCACCCAAACAAATTTAATGGTTAGTAAAAAATGAAACCAAACCAAATCATTAATACTATTTAAACCGTCAACTATATTATGGTTTAGGTTGGTTTGGGCAGTTTTATCGGTTTGTCGGTTTTTTCGCACACCTCTAACTGTAATTGCTATATCATACAAAAAAAAATATTTTTGTTCACTTCATATTTTTTATTGATTAATTAATGAAGTGTCATTAAAAACTGTTAGATCTTAAATTGAGTTTAAAACTTTAAATATTTGTTGCAGTTACTTTAGTTTCTATAAGTTGGTTAGTTATGTCATTAGCCAAAATTAATTTTGCAAGCAACCGCCAACAAAAGACCGTCTAAAAAGGTGCAAACCAGTCAGTCAAAAAATGCCTATTATGCCGTCTCATCCCATCTCGAACTGAGAATCATCTATTCCCGAACTGGAAACCGTCCCATCTCGCTTGATTTTTTCCTCATCGCCAGACGGGACGAGACTAAAAAAACTTGCTCCGTCTCAAATGGGTCAAAATAAAAATTCTCAAAACTCATCTTGTGTATAACCCTAGAGCAGCCTGTAAGAGCGGTGAAATAGTATTGAGAAATTTTGCATAATAGACAACCTTAGGGTAGTGCTTTTAAAAAATAACAGGTTTTCAATAGATTTAGGTAAATAACAGTTTCATAATTAGTCAATAATTTTAGACTAAATTGACCATCATCTATATATAACATGTTAGATTTTGACGTTTACCTTATCAGAATTTGTCACCAGCTGGTTGATGACGTGACACTAAAAATTTACTATTTACCTTATCAGAATTAGAATCAATCATTAAAATTAGAATATTTACTTATCAGAATTAGCTAAAAAAGGAAACTATAACTGGTCATTGATTATGATCTAATTTAATTAAAAATAAAAATAATGTTTGAATTGAAATAGAATAAATTCTGACATATTTAATTATATGCAAAGATCCCATCAAATCTGATTATGAAATCTATAAATCGAAGTTTAAATTGTCAACTACAAATTCATCAATAGTTGTTGATGACGTGACATAAAAAATATTATATTTATCTTATCAGAATTAGAATTAATCGTTAAAACTAGAGTATTTCCTTATCAGAATTAGCTAAAAAATAGAAACATGAATCAATAATTGATTATCATCTAGTTTTTTGTCAAACTGATTATCATCTAATTTAATTAAAAATATAAATAAAAAATAATGTTTGAATTGAAAGATAATAAATTTTGAAATATTTATTCAAATATAAGGACTCCACCAAATATGATTTATAAAATCTGTTAATCGAAAGTTAAAATTATCAATTATAAATTCATCAACAACTGTTTAATGACGTGCTACTAAAATTCTGTTATTTATCAATAATTTAAAAAATTACATTTTTTTTAAATTTATCTATTTGATGTAATTATTTAGCAAAATTAACCGAGACTCATAAAGCATACTGTTTTTTAACTCGTTAGGTCCGCATAGTGGTCCAACGGACAAGGCCCAGGCTGCGAAAATTCAAGAACAAGAAAAATTTACTACGTGCTGTGCTGTGGTAATCTTTGGCGAAGGTAGCACATTAGCCATTGACGAATTCTGTGAATAGCTTATTATCAAAAACAAAATTCTGTGAATAGCTCATTTTTGTGGTTTTAAACCAGCTCTCTTTGGATACCTTTTTATTGATTTTTTGGAAGGCAGTATGCATGTGATACCCCCGTTAACACTTTGAAGGATATATTTGTAGTTTTGCTGACTCACTTATACGCCTGGGTAAATATACCAAAGTGAAACCCTATCCCTATTATCATTATTATTAATTTAGAGCTCTCAAAACCCCCCTCCCTTAACCGCACCGCCTTTCTCCTGCCTCACTCTTTCTCAGCCCTAACACGTAACCTACATCTGATTCCTAGCATGTCTATACTTACCATCACGTTTGTAGTTATCTTTTTGTATTGTTATATTGTGATATTATTACTATGTGATGTCTGATTGGGTACTATTATATGTTACCATATACTGTTAAGTTAAATTTATGTTTGATTATTACACATTCTAATATACATTATATGTTTATGTGTGAAGTTGTATGTTTAATTGTTTGAATATTATGAATCATGAAGTTAAATTAAGTACAGTACTAATTATGCAAGTTATGAACTTAACCACGACCATTAATTAACAAGAAATTAGACTGTTCACGTTCTGTCCAATTTTATCAATCGGGTGTCATCTGTTTATATTTTTCGTCATACGTTACGTTACATTTGTTCATATTTTTTGTCACTCATTGGATGCCATCTATATATATTTTTCCGTCATTCATGAGTGTCATCTGTTTATGTCACCCAATGTGTGGTTATATGTTCTCACCCAATTGGTCATGTTATGCTGCAGTTCATGTGGGAACAACTTTGGTTAGGTTGTTGACTAGAGAGTATGCCAAGATATGTCTCTTCCCATGCACACCTCTAATTTGTCTCTTCCCATGCACACCACTAATCTGTTTATGTCACCCAATGTGTGGTTATATGTTCTCACCCAATTGGTCACGTTATGTTGCAGTTCATGTGGGAACAACTTTGGTTAGGTTGTTGATTAGAGAGTATGCCAAGATTAGGGGTGTGCATGGGAAGAGACGGTACGATTTTTGAGTCTTTTTGTCACGTCTCGTGTTACGGAAAATTCCGAGCGGGACGGGACGGGTATTTTGGGTAAAAAATTTAATAGTTAAAAATTAAAATTAGTTTAAAGTTCAAACGATTAAAATGTTAAAAGTAATAAAATTAAGGGTCAATTTTTTTTTAAAATAAAAATGTTGGGCTATTTATGAAAAATTGGGACGGGACGGGATTAGTCGGGACAAATTTTTTTGTCCCATGTCCCGTCCCGTTGGTTCGGGACGGGATGAATTTTTCGGACGGTTGCACACCCCTAACCAAGATATGATATTATTAAGCATTTTATATAATTGTATATGACACGTGTTATGTTGAGTCAAGACACGATCAAATATGTTGTCCCTGTTTGGCAGCACTTCCATTTGAAAAAGTACATTTTCAAAATGAACTTTTATAAATGATTTTTTAAGGAATGATGGACATTTGGTGAACTGACTTTTTAACTGTCTGTTAGACTCATAAGTGCTTCTCATACGTTTGATGATAAAAGTTTGACAAAATAACTCATCAATTGATTCTTAAAATTTTCATACTCTTATTATAAAAATAAATGTTTATCTATATTAAAATTTCTCTACTCTGAATTATCAATCCTTTTATATATACTTTAAAAATGGTTTAAAATATTTTCACAATTATAAAACATTTTAAAAATGATGCACGAAATTACCATTGAAAAATAAAGCTCTCTAGAGAGCATCTAGGTTCAAAATATTATCACTTATAAAAAAATGTAAGAAATATTGATGCACTGAATTAACATTATAAAAAAGTAGAAAAAATAATGATTTTTAGAAAATATTCGGGTTAAGAATATTATCACAAGGAAAATGCAATTTAGCTCAACTTGTTATGTTTCATAAGTTTACATGACACAATTTGATTGATACATCTTGATAAGTTAAAAAAATTATAATCAATTTATTTTCATTACGTAAACTTGTTGTGCATCACAAGTTGAGCCAAATAGCATTATTCTTATCACGATGATACAATATTTACAAGAAATCGATGCATTAAAGTTCCATTGAAAAAAAAGAGTAGAAACAAAGCTTTTTAAAGAAAAGCTATGTATTTTGTTAGAATTAAGAATCAAAGTATGTGTGTTTTTTCGCCATTGAGAGGGAAAAAAAGTAAGAGAAATCGGTTCACCTCCCTAAAGAATAGGTTTTACTATATTATAGAAGAAAGTGACAATTTAAAAAAAATTGAGAGAAAGGGAAAAGTGACAAAGCATGATGCTCTAATTTTTAATTGTAAATATTTACAAGTATGAGGTTATAATGGACAAGTTCAAAGGAAAAATAAGGGTATAATCGGAATTTAAAGTTTTACAATGAAAAAGAAACATGACTTTCCTAGAAGTCAGAATTAGAGGTTTTCCATACGCTCGAGTTTTTTAACTTCTCTAGATGGGCCTTGTGTAAATGGGTTTCCCATTCAAAAGTCCATTTGATATAACTTACAAAACATTTTCATTTATTTAGATGGACTTTTATTCTCAAAAGTCCATTGGAGATACTTTCCAAACACCACCGCTGTATTATTTCATTTATGATATATGTCAAGTAAAATTATGTTATGTTATGATTACATTTATGATATGTGAATGCATGTTATCATGTGAGCTTACTTACTAGGTACTCTCTAGTACTCACTCTCGCACAGTTGTTTCTGATGTAGGTGGTAATGACGAGCAATATGGATGAAAGATTGTGATACACAACTAAAACAGGTGAAGAATTTAGAAGTTTCAGTTTATGAACAGCTATAATAGTTTTGGATAAGGATTTTTATTAGATTCAGTTGTTTAATTAGCTTATCATATATAAGTTTTTCATGAATTATAGTTTCTATGCTTGACTTTATTTCAAAGAATAGTACAATAATGATCGAAGTTTATTAATTAAACATTTATGTTTGCTTGATCGCTTCCATTATTTCATGATAAGGATTTTCAATTCAAACAAAATTGGGATTTTCAATTTAGAAAATGTATCAAATTAGAGTTTCAATGTAACTTGGGATTTTGAAATTGTAAAGTTACGGTCACGTTTAATCCTGAGGATCGGAGCATTATGACGCATTTTATGATAGCAATGGTTGACTAATTAATGAGGAAACTACCTTCCACGACCAAACCATTTTTTGTTTTTACTGCAGGATCAAAACTTTAGAAGATATGCAGTTTTTAAACTCTTATTGTTCCATGCCATGCTTTCTTGAAATCATGGTGGAGATTGAAGTGTTAGATAACATTACTCACGCTTCCCTTATCTGTAAAATTGTAATTTTCTTCGAAACTCCAATTCCAACTAATCATTTAGACTTATCTGAGTTCAAATGTCACTTCACATGTCATAATTATCAGGTTCGAGATACATGTACTTCTAATCCCTTCGACAACCTATTTGATATTTCACTGAAGTGACAATGATGGTTGGTGATGGATTTCAAAGTTTTTCTCATACTTATGCTGATAGTCATGTTTTCTGGCATCAATAACCTATATATTAATATACAAATTGCATACCGATAACCTATGGTGGCTTTTAATAGGATCTCTTTTCGATATGTATCTAAAGAATATACCTCTATCATCAACTAATATGAGTGTTCAAACTACGGACAATGGCAGGCAGTTGCGGAGCCACTCACAAGCGAGTGGGGTCCAGTGACCTCACTCACTTTTTTTTTTCATTTTTAATATAGAAATTTTTTAATTTTTAATTTTTTTGATTTGTGATCCCACTTAATTTTTACTTGTGATCCCATTGGATTTTAGTTTTAAACCTTTACTTTTCAGTTTTAAATCGTACAATATTTTATTTTAACCCCAAATTAAAAACCTAATTCCCTTCCTTTCCTCCTCACCCACTCGACCAATTTCCCCCAAATTAAAAACCCCTTCAGCGACAGCCTTCTCTTCTCTTCGTCTTCATCACTGATTCACTTCCTTCTTGCCTCCTGGACCAACTTGAGCTTTATATTATTGATATGTGCACAAGCCCTGAATTTTCAGAAACCAAAAGAGTTGGCGATCTTGTTAGAAAGTTAGTAGAGATGAAAATAAATGATGTGTATCCATTGGCCTATCTACTACTAAAACTAGCATTAATATTGCCAATTGCAACTGGCTCGGTTGAAAGTGTATTTTCTGCAATGAAGTTCATAAAAAATCGATTGCGCAATCAGGTGGGAGATCAATGGATGAATGACTGCTTGGTTACCTACATTGAGCAAGATGTTTTTCATACTATTAAGAATGAAGCAATCATACAACGGTTCCAAAATATGAAAAGTCGTTGAGGAGAGTTGTAATTTTGTGATTCATATTACGATTGTAAACTTGAATTTTAATGAAAAGTTATCGAATGCAGTTTTATATCTTGGTATTTCTCTTTGTCTCTTATACATATATATGTACATGCATATATTAGAATGATATAAAATTCATCGTAAACATAAATAGGAAGAACAGAATCACTGACCCCACTGAAACCGAGTCTTAACTCTATCCCTGATTGCAGGGGCTATCACCCACACTATTTGATGCATATGTTGCGTAGTTTTCTAAAATTAATAAACTTCTACTCGAATAGAAAGGGTGCAAACTTAATGAGTTCAAATTGAGTGAGATAAACTTGTCATACCAGGAATAATAAGTTATGTGTATGACTTTTTGACATGTGTTATTAATCTCTGAACGTGAATAATAGCCACTAGATAACTGCTGCTTGCCATGTCTCTCCATGTTCTCGGAGTGTGTTCTGCAAGTTTGTCACCAGTTGTTATTATGTTCTCAATATATATATATTCTAACTTTATCTTGGTTTGTCTTTTTTCTTTCTAATGTGAGAATCTTTGTTAGAATTAATTGTTACTTTGATCCTCATATTTTGTGTGTTTCTAAGATTACCATTGGCATATTTCAATAAAACACTTATTTTTACTTTCTTTCCTTCATCCTTTTTAGGCAGGCTTAAAGTTTGATTTTTTTAAGGCCTTTAAAAGTGTAAGAGTGTCACACATACAAGAAGAAGAAATAATTTCCCTTAATTTAGATGTTAGATTGATAATTATGTAAGTGTTCATGTAATTTAGATGTTTCAATTGATGCTAGTTGTTTATATTTGAGTATTCTGATGTGATATTATCCCATCTAACAGTTGATCAGATTGTCGAATGTTCACTTCTAAATTTATTGAGTTTCATTTGAAAGACTCCACCTAACACCATGCACTAGAAACGAATGGATTTCTTCTGCAAGAAAATGAGTATAGACTTGTTTATTCGTTCAAAGAGACGTATGACTAGTTGATTTTTATTTAGAATAAATATATAAGTATGGATATTCAATGTAGCATTTCGACTTGTACTTTTGTGTATAATTTCCGATATATAAAGTAAAATGTTATATATCTCATGATTTATTGATGTGATTAAAATAATGCATGTTATTTACTTGCCGAGTCAAGTAAAAATGTTAACATACTTAACGAAAATAAAATAAGCAAAAAGTACTTAGTATAAACAAAGTTTTTATAAACTACTTGTTCTGACAAAGTAACTTTTATAATTATATTCTAAGAAAATGAACAAGGTAAAAAACTACTTAATATGAGTAAGTACTTTTCATGATTATTGACAAAAAAATGAATAAAGCAAAAATTATTTGATCTGATTAATAACTTATCTTATACATAAAAAATAATATATAAAATTTATAATATTAATGTTCTTTTTTCTAAACAACTTCTATTTATTCTTTGTACGTGAACTGAACTCAACCTCATTCTTAAGTTCATGCAAAGCATGCACCATATCTTATATATTTTTTGCACGTTGTAGCAAGTAATTATTAAGGTTACTATTGCTAGAATGGTCTGTTTCAGGGAAACATCGGATAAAACACAACATTTGACCATATTCATTGTTAAGGTTGCTATGTATGTGCACACTAACTTTTGACCGCACATATTTTTTTTTACTTATAATTCATACACAAATCATAGTAAAAAATGCATGTAAAAATAATTAAAACATAAAGCTCCTTTTAAATTAACAAATATTCACATATTAAGAAATTAAGAAATTATTTGTTTATTGATAAATAAATAACCTCTATAAATTAGTATTTTTTTCTTAGTCTCAATAGTATTATTTTACTGCTATCTAGAAAAAAATAGTATTTGACATACCATAATCCGAGGGATCCTCGGAAGCATAAGAGGATTCAGAGGTGTCCCCGTTTGACGCCCCGGACACAAAATCATTTTGAGAGTCAGAGGCCGAAGACATCCTAAGCTTGAGCAAGGAAAAAATTTGTCAAGAAGAAAGGGAAGATGTGCAAAAAGGAAGAAACCCCCACCCTATATTTATAAGAGGTCAGGAGTGATCTTGACCGTTTAAGGAAGGTTCAGATAAGTGGCTCAGATCACTGGCCTACGTAGTAATTAAAGCTTGTAAAGGGAGAGTCACTTCAACACATAGCTATCTGCAGTCTTAAAAAAAGTTATAGTCCTATGAGCCTAGATACCTGAAACTCATAGGAGCTAGGGGGCAAATGATATATCATAATTCTTACATATAATAATTTCATGAATAGTCTGATCGAAACTTTTGAATGTACGCCTAAGTGTTGAATCTTGATACAAATGAAATGATTTATAAGGCGTATTTATTCACTACAAGAAAAACCGTCTATAGTGGCGGTTTTTTTTGTCTTTGGCAGCGGTTCTGACCGCCGCAAAAAATTTATGTGGCTGTTAGAAAACCATCGTCAAATCGACCGCCATAAAGATTTTTGGCGGTGGTTTTTCCAACCATCGGAGGGCCGCCACCAAAATGCACATTTTTCGATGGTTATTTTATTCTATGCCGGCGCTGGGTTCTAAAAAAAGATATATGGCGGCGGTTACCAAAATAAACCATTAAATGGGCACTCTTAATTATATTCCCTTTCCCTTCAAGTTCAAGTATAACATCCGTCATACTTACCTTTGAGCTGTTTATATCAATGTAGCTTCCCACCATATTTACAACAATATACTTCACAGGTGGAAACCAAAGGAAACCATTAAATGGACACTCTTAAGTCCTAACAAAAAAATAAGGGTGAAGGGGAGATCACATCTCAACAACCACTTTTGCCTGATTGGAAATGACTTCAGAAAGGGTACCGCGAGTCCACCTCTTCAACATTAGGAGAATCCACAGACTCCTTCTGACTAGTTCATTCCATTGAATGGACCCATCTTGAATTACCTGCTCACATGTACATTACACTAGCAAATAATCAAACATTTGTATTTTGGAAATTCAATCTATAACACTACCAGAAAAAGTTTCTATCTTCTCATTCTCTCTCTCTCTCTCTCTTTAACCCCTATATTACAATAATACTACTCAATATAATAACTAATAAGTATCTGTATAGAAGTAATATATTAATATATTAATTAGGTTTATGAGACATTGACGTCTAAAAATCAGTCATGTAAGCGTACCAAGTCAGTTGCAGATTAGATCATACTCTCCAGCATAAACAAGTAACTGGATCCCATCCTCAAGAAGAGCTGGAATACCCACTTCAAAATTTCTCATCCAGTATACCAGCATGGCCCAACACACAGTAGGACTGCATGAGACAAAGTGCATGTCCCCCTCCAAGAGCATCCCTCACTAATTTCTGCTTCAAGAATTTCTCCATGTTTGAAAGGCAAAAAATGAATATTCAGTTCAATCAGAAAGACAAAAAAAACATTTCATTATAATCACAACAAATCAAGAAATAATATACGAGATTGTCAACAAGCTGAAGAGCAATGCATTTTGTTATAAAAAAGTTTTCTATCGAGATTCTTTTTTCTTTTTCATCTTTTCTATATTACTTGGAACATTTTGTTTTTGTCACACCTGCAAATTGAAAAGACAATGGGAAATTAAGTCTAAGAAAACCTTAAGGCATGAGGCTTTAACCTCCATAGAAACATGATCACAAACAGAAAACAAAGAGGATTTGCTATGAAACAACACAAATTTATGAATAATGACCAACCAAATGAGTTTATCCCAACCAGTAAAGCATTCATCACACAAACCTGACGCCACCACCTGCTAATGACTAGCCATAAAAGTGCTTCACTTTTCTCACAAACTCTTAAATTTGAAAGAGTATAGGAGAGTGCTATAAAAGACCAAACTAGTAAATTTTATACCTGGACAAAGCTGTAAAGACCAGGAATTGACATAAGATCAGCCCCTATAAGCTTTAGCCCAAAATCAATGTGCGACTGCAATTATAAAATATGAAAATATAATGAAACCTTAAAAAACAGGAAAAACCTCACAACAATCAGAGATGAATTTCATATCAAAACACACCTCGTGAGAAAAAACCGTTAACTCTGATATAGTAGAAATCAAAGTGGGAGAAAGCCGGGAGACATAACTGAGAGGGAGAAAAAGCTGTGATACCTCAAGCCAAAGATGAGAGAGAAAGCTGAGAGAGAGAGCTGCGTGGAGAAGCTTCGAAAGAACGAGCTATGAGAGAGAGAGAGAGAGTTGCGAGAGCTGAGAGAAATCTTGCTCAAAAATCTTCCACGAGATGAGAGAGAGAGAGAGAGTTTCATCGAGAGAGTTTATGTGAGAACTTGGCGGAGATAGGTTTTGGCGAAAGGGATTTCGAAGACAGGGAGAGAAAGGGAAACCTGAGATAGGGTATGCCTATGGTAGATCTCTCATGGGGGTTAAGGTAAAATAACCCCTAATCCCGGACATCGTCGTTTAGCTTTCAAAATGAAAGCAAAACGACGTCGTTTAATATAATAATATTTTGATATCTTTTTCCGGTGGTTTACTAACCGTTGGGAAATGTCAAAATGTAATTTTTTGTGGCGATTTTGAGAAAATCGCCTCTAAAGATAAATTTTCGCAGCAATTTTACAAACCGCCACCAATGACTTTTACTGGCTTTTTCGACAGCGGTTGCATCAACCACCGCCATAAAAGTGCCGACATAGCTCCATTTCTCTTGTAGAGATTAATAGTAAAAGAGGAGTCCCAGTAGCCATATGCCAGGAAAGCTAGTCCCTAAAGAAAGGAGACCTGTCAGGCCGAGGTCCCTAAATGAAGGAAACCTCGACGTTAGACTGAGGTCTTTAAAGGAAGGAGACCTTAGCGTCAGGATGAGGTCCCTAAATGAATGAGAGCTCACGTCAGGCCGAGGTCCCTCAAGATAGGAGACGTCAGTGTCAGGCGGAGATCACTAAGGGAAAAAGACCTTAGCACTGAACCAAGGTCCCTCCCACCATAATAAAATTGGGTTTTAGCCCGAGTGTCTGTGATAGATCTAAGATATGTCATTAATATAAAGGGGAAAAATCTCTGTAAAGAGTGACTGAACAACTAGTTAGGAGCTAGAATGACCCATTAGCAAAGTTTCGTAATAGTAAGGTCTCAAAAGAATTAGAGATCTTAGTCGTGTCATTAGCAAAGTTTCGTAATAGTAACGCCTAAGTCCTAGAAGAAGAGAAGGAGAGAAGGAGAAAGTATGAAAGTGAGTTAATCTTATCGTGGCAAATAGGGATTGGCCGAAGCGCGAATACCGCCAATGGGACAGTTCGTCGTTAGCCGCATTAATAACATCTTAACTAATAAGAATCCAACACGAATAACTTAATATCAAATATCTGAAGTCAAGTACAAATTAGTCTGACTCCAACAGAATGTTTATAGCAAAAAGACCAATGGTTGAGCTCTAGGTCAATACTCCTTAGTACAATAATGAGCTAGACTGACCGATGACATCAGCCATCGTCAGGTCATACCCTTCATGAGCCAATAAGTTGAGGTGAGAGACTGGAAGAACTCCAATGTCGTGCCTTATTAGAGGAGCAGAGAAAGAATAGATGTTATTGGAGGATTAGAGATATCGTATAGTAATTCCAAAGCTCCAATCAAACTAGCCCACATTATAAATAGGTGGGATATCATGGTGAAAGGTATGCAATGGGCTTCCTACAACTCTTCTCACTTGTTTATTCCATTATGTTCTAACTTAATCTTCGGAGGGGCAGTAAGAGGACCACCCCTTACTTGGTTATCTAGTTACCTACCCCTTTTGCAGGTAATGAAGGACAATATCAAAAAATGAAGATTCTCCTCTCTTTTGCCTAAAATATTTCACTAATTTCTTTTGTTTAGTCTGATCATCATCTCATCATTATTCATCTAAAATCTCCTTAAAACAGTATTATTTTACTGAGGTTTTAAAGTAATCAGATATTATTATTCTTATCGTGTCAAGCAATTATATTATTTTATATAGTTTTTGAAAATAAACACATATTTGTTAGTATTTTTTATGGCATCAGTATTTAATCATTTATATTAATCCAAAGGCATGAAGACAATGACAATGATTTTGGGACAAGATATGGAAATGTCCCTTTAAAAGGTTCATCACAAATGGAATGACAATGATCGGACGGTGGTGATTTGGTGCAAAGTATGGAAGCCCAGCACCTATAGCCCATAAAAGCTCCTCTCTTTCTCTACTTCACCGCCTAGTGTCGTAAACGATGACATTAACTTAACTAATTAACGTCCTTTATTAGCTCATTTAAAGCTGTTTTATGGTGCGTCTGAAATCGGATCACTGATTGTTTATCAGAAATCCATAGTAATCAAGCATTTATGCTAGTTAGCTAAGGAAGATTAACCAGATTATTTTTTGAAATGATGTGCCATCATTATCAGATTGCATTGGGAGGAGTGGGAGTGAGAGATTCAATGACGATGAAATCCTTTGTTTTAAGAGCTGAGCAACCCATGGCACCTGATCTTTTCGCTGACCGTTCGGTTTTACGCGGTGGGTCCTCCTCTTCTGGCCGTCGGGATCTTGTTTTCATTGTCAATCCCAAAGGTTTTTTTGTTCCTTCCTTTTTCTCTTCTTTTTCCCCTGTTTGGTAGCTAGGTCAATTTAGCTATTTAAGAGTGAAAATTTGGGAAGTGAGATTTCCTTATTGTGCGGGAAACAAGGCCGTTTCGGAGTTTGAGGTTTATTATTATTGGAGATTAATTATTCTGTGTTATGTAATCTACCTAACATGTTCAGTTTTTTTAGCAAGAATTTGGTTTTATCTTAAATTGTTTTTACTTTATATAATGCATTTTGCAGGTGCCAATGGGAGGACTGGTAAGGAATGGAAGAAGCTGCTTCCATATCTACGAACTCGCTTAAGTACAGAGTACAATGTGAGCCTTCTGTTTAATTAATTGTCATTTATCTTAATTTTTGCCTCCAAATCTTTTGGTTTGTTTGTTCTAGTCCTCTCTTCCAATAAAATCTTGTTTCTTTATGTCTTGAACTTGAAGTAAGCTTATCCCCTGAAACAACGTAAAAAGACCTTTGACCCTGTATTGGTTCATTGATTTTATTTTTGGACTTTTCCGTTCTTGCATGCTATTAATATGTGACTAGAAAATTATTAATGTTGTGTTGTCACTCTCTTGTTAATAAATTCTCCAATACTTAATCAACCTCGTTTTTGTGTTTTAGTGGAGTGTGATTGCACGTAAGATAAAGAGAGTAGAAGGAATTAGATTTTTCATATCAATCAGATAATAAGTGCATTTACCATTCCAATGTATTCAACATGTTTTTTATGTTTTCTATATAGGCTTGTTTGAGTTTGTATGTAATCAACAATTGAAGAACCTTTACATTTTGTCCAGATATGTGAATCTTTGACTTCAGGTCCTTCTCATGCTATTGACATAACAAGAGAGGTATTGGATCCCATATTTTTTTAGCTGAACTTGATATAGGCTTCATCTTTAAGGATTGTTATTAATTTATTTATTATGTTTCTATCGGATGGTATGCAGGCTATACGTGAAGGTGCTGATGCTGTGGTTGCGGTTGGAGGGGATGGAACTCTTCATGAGGTGCAACTTTGTTAAGACTGGATTTGTATTTACTTTATTATTACTGGGAGGGTTCTTCATACAACGCTGGTGGGTAAAACAATGTTTGAGTTTAAAAGGTTCTGTAACATCTAAATGGGATAAGGACAAACATTCAGTTTTTAATTGCACATGGAGGTCACTCATCTTCTTTGGTTGAAATGGCAGGTAGTTAATGGCTTCTTTTGGGCCGGCAAACCTGTTACTAATCATGATAGAGAAGCTACTCACTCAACTGCTCTTGGAGTAAGTGATACCAGCTATCATATGGTAGTCTTATTTTGCTGTTAGCATGAGCTAAATAATTATGTTGTGCTCTCTTCTGCAGCTTATTCCCTTAGGGACTGGGTCAGATTTTGCTAGAACATTTGGCTGGTTAGTTCATGCTACGCAATTATTTTTCACTTTATAAGAGCTTTTTATGATGTATTACCTTCCCTAAACCATTAAGCATAGCACCCATTTTTGCTTTAATCAGGAAAAATGATCCTTACGAAGCCATTGAACGGATAGATAAAGGTACTATTGTTAGTTTTATTCTTCTTCTTTTCTTGTCAGGTACTTGTGGATTTAAGAACTAAGGCACATTGACTAACTAGTTACAATTGTCCAAAAGCTTTTTCCTTGATGATCTAAAGAAGGGGTTTTGCAGGATTAAGGTCACGTGTTGATGTGGGTATTATAAATGGAGAAGATGGAGAATCTCATTATTTCATAAATGTTGCTGACATTCATTTGTAAGGTTAATTTGTAAATTACTAAACTTCGGTTGAACAAGGATTCATGTTACTTTCAAAAGTGTCGTATATTGTTGTCTTTTTGCAGGAGTGCAAAGGCTGGTTTTTACGCCTCTAGATATAAAAGATTCGGAAACTTATGTTATGTGCTTGGTTCTTTGCAAGCCTTCATGGGGCACCATAATCAGGACCTTAAAGTGAAGGTCAGATTCTTATTATAGAAGTGAATATTCATATAACAGCATATCTACTGTACATTTCAACTCAATCAAATGCTTTTAATTTAGGTTGATGACGGTGAGTGGAAAGTGTATTCTCAAGTGACAGCCTTTTGCATTGGAAATGCGAAATACTTTGGTGGTGGCATGAAGATTACGCCTAACGCTGACCCTCGCGGTGGAAATTTTGAGGTGTGTTTTTTCTCCTTTGTACCATCTTTAATGGTTCCCAACAATTCGTTACCATCACCTACTGCTTTAGCAATCTGTATACAATCATTTATGCACATCTAATGCAGGTTGTGATTCTTCAAAACTTCAAGTGGTATGACTTCATTCTGAAATTACATAAACTGTACAACGGAACACATTTATTGGTGAAGAATGTATCTTCAATAAGGTGGGTCCTCTCTTGAATTATTTGGCTTTCCAATTTTAATTTTTGATAAACTCCTATAAGACCGGCTGATAAAATGATGAGGAAAATCTAAACCTGTAGGTTTTCATGATCATACTCCCTCCTCCTTAAACATCCTCAAGATTTTATTTTGCAATTTCTTTTCTGATGAGAACTTTGACTTCCATATGTTGTTGATATTGCAGTGCCCATTCAATTGAAGTGGAAGACATTTCAGGCAGTGGAAGTATATATGTTCAATCTGATGGAGAACATTTGGGATTTCTCCCCAGAAAATTCTACATTTTACCTGCTGCTATTGAGATGATATGCTGATGGACATCTTCTCTGCAGAATACCAAGTACCATTTTTGCCTTTGCTCGATTGCTCCTCTTCTTCCATTCATAGACAGACAACTTTCAATGGTTAGCTGTATCAACGGAGACAGCAACTAAAGCCGCAAAATTTATCTTGTATAATTAATTAGCTAGTAAAAAGGCCGGTACTACTGTCTGTTTCATGTGTAATCGTTGTTTTTCGTTTTAAGGGGGAATTCCGATTCGTATTAATGTATCAATATGTATGATTTAGATCTTTTGAAGAATAAACATGGCCGCCATTTTTGTAAGAGATTAACAAATAAAGAGCCAGTAATCTATTGTTGGTCTCTTTATGCAAAGATTTGATAATCTATGATTAATGTTATTTTTGTACATTGCCTTGCCATTAATATATGTGTTAATGGTATTTTGAATGAATGAATTGACACTTTTCTATTGGAAAAGGGATTTGAATATTTTTATTTTCTGGTGGCTATCATTCACTGTGTGGATAATCAAAAGATACCCACTCTTTGTCACTCTGTGGTGTGTGTGTGAGTGAATGGCAAATGCCTTGTCCTTCACGTCCTTTCTTCCCCACCACAGTTCTAAGCATCAGTCACTCGTACTTCGACCAAATTACAACCCCAAATTCTGCAGAATTCGTTGCAATGGAGAGAATCAAGTGAGCAATTCATCCAAAAATAAAGAATCTGAATCCGAGAATGCGCTGCTCAAGGTTGCTTGGTATGGCTCTGAGCTTCTCGGAATTGCTGCTTCCTTTCTCCGACCTCCTTCAAATGTCAAACCTCCTGATATGGCAGTTCAGCTCGAAAGAGATGTGTTAGGAGCTGTTGATCGTTCTGTAATTGTTGAAACCATAAAGACAGATTATGGAAGATCGTATTTCGTCACAGGTTTGGGATGCACACCAAATGTTTGTGATTAATCCTGAATGGACTTTTATTGTCATTGAACTTGGTAACATTTTCATGATCAGGGAACCTGACTCTTGATGCATATGAAGACGACTGTGAATTTGCTGATCCAGCTGGTTCATTCAAAGGCCTTGGTCGTTTCAAAAGGAACTGCACAAATTTCGGTTCCCTCATAGAGAAATCAAACATGAAGCTTACAAAGTGGGAGGACCTTGAGGTGAGATTGATACATAATTACTCGTCCTGAAGTATACATATGCCTTTGGGTGTTGAGTGCAAAAGTGTTGAATAGATATATATTTTTTGAGTACAGGACAAGGGAGTTGGACACTGGAAGTTTAGTTGTATCATGTCTTTTCCTTGGCGGCCAATTCTATCTGGTATGTTCTTCTCCAGTTCATATCTAATCCTTAAAAAACTAATGCACTATTGAAAAAGGAATCATTTTTACAATAATATCGTTTTTTTTGTGGTTGTCGCAGCAACTGGATACACAGAGTATTATTTTGATGCTCGTTCCGGGAAAGTATGCAGGTACGGAATAGAAAGAGAAACTATTCGAGATTACAAGTTCTTTTTTTCTCCTTTTTTTCCTCCAACTCTTTTGTATGAAATATTTCAGGCATGTTGAGAACTGGAATGTTCCCAAAATGGCTCTGTTAAAGCAACTGCTGAGACCCACCAGATGGTTTTGGCGTCAGAGAACTTGTAGTTAACAGAAAAATGTTAAAAAACACAGCTATGGATTTAAGAGAGGATAGGATACTTCTGCCCAGAAATCCCAGAAGTTCAGAGCTCTCACTGCAAACTCCATCTGCTAAACAAGTAACACTGATTCTTCATGAAAAGATCTGTATCTACGAGTGATCGTTGCTAGAGAGTGTAGATTGAAAATATCATGCCAGCTCAGGTTTTTAAAGCGAGGAAATGTTTTGAGTCTATGTCTTTTGGACATTTTTAGTAGTTTGAAGTACTTGAGATTCAATGTCATAAACAGATTCATGTTCTTCTATCCTGATATGGTATCTAAGATGTAAAGCTCTGTATAAAAAGATATCATACATAGCATTCTACACTACTGAAGAAGACTAGAATAATCACAAGGCCGTTTATCTGCACGATTGTTTTGTTTGGGTAGTTCACGTTCACTACAAACCTCGCCTATTATTTGTATCTATGCGGTAAGCAAATGCCGAAGAACAGGATTAAGATCCTTGCGGGATCAGATCAGGATCCTCTCCTTATTCTTTAGAATACATTTCCTTGTTCTTTAGAATAAGAGTGTCTTGTCCAATTTAGGCCGTTAACTTAAATCTCAACGACTCATATTAAACTTAAAAAGAAAAAGGCAAAAAAATTCACATCACTATTCTTTGTTTAATTGATCCAGCTAAGATGGATGGTGCAATGGCGAAACATGATTTGTCGTCTAGGACAAGCTTCAACAGCACTTTCTATAACTGCAACCTGTACTGTCATGTCGTTCTTTGGCCAAAGCTTTAGCATGGTTCGGCACAGTGATGATTGATGTTAGATGCAGATGCTCAAGGCAAAAATAACACGTCGTAACGTTTGGTAGACGCCAACAACATGTCGTTCATCCTTAGCTTATCCTATGATATGAGTGGCTCTGGCTTCTCAATTATTTTAGGAGTTGTTCCATCTAATTGGTCTATGTTAGATCAAAATATGGTTGAAAATCCTTTCTTTTTCAATTCAATTGCTCTTTTCATTTTGAGAAAGAAAATATATTTATCAATATATTTTTTCTTTTACACATTCATTTCAACAACAAACAATGAAGAATGACCATTCATCAGGATCATCAGGGATAATAAATAAATAGAGTATTATTCGATAAATAAAATACATATATTTTTTGGTCAAATATATTGTTTTTAAGTTGACGTATTATTTAAGGTGTGTAATCGAAAATGAATAATACACGAATAATATGTTTTATCTAACAATTCTCGTGAATCTTTTATAAAGATTCAGAAATTGATGGTAGAATACAGCTTTTAAAAATGTGGCGTACTATACACTTATATAAGCAAATTAACTAACAATGGTAATGACTCATAAATAAAATCCATAACATAACAGACTCATGTATTAATATATTTTTAATGCATATTTAGATCACAATGATTAAAAATTATAATAAATTTAAATTGATTAAGTGATATATGAATTATTTAATATACTTATAAAATGGATGAACTAAAAATGACAAATCATTATTTGGTTTATTAAAAACTTATATAAATCGTAATTTGTCTAAAATTAATCTTGTTTTATAGAAATTAACTAGACATTGAAATGTTTCAAGAAAAAAAAATAGACATTTGGAAAATAAGAGCGATCTGTATTCACGTTACCGGTAGGTGAGATCTCACTCACTGTCACTGGGCCCATCACAATTTTTAATTGGAAACGTCTACGCTAAGATAATTAATTCTCTGATTGGAAAATCAGAGCCGTACGATGATCATTGACTTTAATATTCCGCCTGGCTTCGCGCTAAAATGTTATAATCTGTTCTTTTTGTTCATTGCGTAACAACCCCGGTGCTTACTGCTTTGCTTTGCAATCACACACGGGAAACCAAAAGCTAGCAATTTTGAATTTTCTGGTCTTTTAAACAAATAATAATAGCGGTCTTTTGTTAGTCAGGCCATTTCTGCTTCTCTATTTTTTGAGGGGTTTGTGGTATGTCCTTGAGTGATGAGTCCTTCGTAATTTTGTATTCATCGTTTTTTAATATGTTTTACATATGATGAAAAAAACACTCCTTACATAATACCTAATATAAAAAATATCGCTCGTTTTATTCTCAATTTTAAATTAAAATTATTTTTTTAATATTTAAACTATAATTCATTTAAATCTAAAAGTCGATTTATATTTTGAATTAAAAAATGGTTGGATCAGATTGATTATAGTGATAATATTATCGTTGTACATCTTAACTAACATATTTTTAATATAATGAACTTAGAGCAGCATATATACATTTAGACAGACTAGAAGATGAATTTTTCCTTAATTTTATAGACAAAATGTTTTTTTTTTCACATCCCCAGTTAAATATAAACAAATCACTAAAATACTTTGGCTTAAAAAATATCTTGATACAAAAATCTTGTTCAGGTATCACATCTCTCTTTAATAAGTCATAACTTGTTATAAACGCAATTAAAAATCTAAATCACCACCTGAGTTTAGCAAAAAAATAAAAAAATAAATAAAACAAACACCGAATTACCTACCATTTATACTCTCACCCACATGTCTTTCTCATTCCCTTGCATACCTTACCCGGTCACTTTATCAACGGCCCCCTCCTTTGCCTTGACAAACTCTTCATCACCACATGCCCGTTTTCAACGTTGCCGACTAGGAGGACATTTCCTAGAAATTTCCACTACTTTCCTGCGTTTAACAGAGTTGGGTATGAAATTTCCTCTTCTCCCATCTGATATTCAATTTCTTTCTCAAGTTTTCTTTTTTTATTTCAATTGTAGATGCATTTTGCTTTGCTTTAGTAAATCATCTTCTGCTTCTTTACAGTTTGGAAAAGGATCGGTGGGATTATTGTTTAGCCATTGTTTCAGGCTTTTGATTTGTAGATCTAACGCTCAGGTGAGATATATATTGATGCTTATCATTACTTTTTTGCTCTAGTGATGTTGGGCTTATATTTCTGTTCATTTCTGAGATTAGGTGGAGATGTTTTTCATTTTTCTATGCGAAATATGTGTTTTCTTGTGATTAAATTTGGTTTTGCTGTGTAAGTTTGGCCTCTTGAGGTTGTATATGAGGAGGATTTGATAGATCAAAGACTTTAGCTTTTTTCTATCTAATTGATCTGATTTCCAAGAAAATATAAGGTAGGTAATATGTTCTGGTGGATGTTTCAAATTTTCTGTTGTTTCTTTGTGGTTTCTTATAACAGAGTTATTCATGAGATGAGTGTTTATTTTTTTAGGTTATTGTATGAAGTCATCTTTATTTCAACTTCTGCTGAAGTTGGGTTTACCAAAGATAGCTTTATTTCTGTTGTAATTTTTGCCTGAGAATATTGGATAACATCATTGTTATTTCATATATGTTTGGTCCATTTGTTGATATGTAAGTAAAGAATTGAAGAGATTAGTTTGTTTTGGTAAGTATTATAAGGAACTTAAGGTTAATACTTCATAGTTGCTCCATATAGGATATATTATAATGTAAATTTTGCTTTACTAAGTACCTGGTTCGAATATGCGTATGATTTTCTTATAATATTGTATCACATTTTTGTAACAAGAGCACATGATATGAGTAATTCGATTGCATCAATTGATTAGAGTTTTGATACCATGCAGTTGATTTCATTTCAGAGGAGGTTGTGACATTCATATGTTATAAAAATGTCTTTCAGATATATGATTGGATTCAATCATGTCTCGTGAGTTTTCATATAATTTATCTGAATGGTATCTCTTACTTGCTGCAGTGAATAGTGTATAAAAATGAGTCGTCCACAGGAACCTCACCGATCCTTTTTCCCTTTCGGGAATCCTTTTCGAATGATATCCCCCAAGGGTTCTCAAATATCTCCAAGATTTGTTGCAGTGCTGAATGCCTTCGAGGAAGCCTTATCAAGTAGACTGAAAAAGCTTAGCCTCAAAAGCAAGGATGATGTACCCAGCTTCTCATGGATGAAATTAGCAATACAGATACTATGTGAAACTCATAACGACATTAAAATATTGATGACCGAGCTAGATCTCCCTGTGTCTGATTGGGACGAGAAATGGATAGATGTTTACCTCGACATAAGTGTAAAGTTGCTCGATGTATGCAACGCCTTTACCTCTGAGCTTTCCCGGTTAAACCAAGGAAATCTTATACTTCAATGTGTCTCATATAATCTAGAATCCGGCACTTCAGAGCAGCTTAACCGGGCCCGTTCTTCATTAGATGGATGGAAACTGCATATAAGCTCCAAGAGTTCTAGAGTTGAGAACTGCTTCACCATTTTAGACAGTCTTGTGCAATCACTCAATCTTCCAAAGGTTAAGAACTCAGCCAAAGGCAAGGTTCTGATGCGAGCTATGTACGGAGTAAAAGTGGTTACCGTATTTTTCTGTAGTGTGTTTACTTCTGCCTTCTCAGGTTCTGCCAAAAGATTGTTAGATCTGAATGTAGCTGATACCTATGGCTGGGCTCAAGCTTTTACTGACATTCAAACAACTGTAAATAGGGAAATGAGAAACACATTGTGTAACGGAAGATATACAGCTCTGAAGGAGTTGGAGGGAGCTGATTCTTGTGTAATCAAATTATCTACTGAGATTCAAAACGATATCGGAACTACCAAAACCGAAGGGTTTAAGAATTCTGTTACAGAGTTGGGAAGGAGGACAGAAGATCTTTCGCGATGTATAGATGAGCTGACAAAGGAAGTGGATGGCTTCTTCCATATCATTTTAGTGGGACGGGATGCGCTATTATCGAATCTAAGAGCTAACGGAACTTTATAAAGCAGATTGTTTGATATTAGCAATGTAGGAAAGAGTAAGGGTGTGAGTTGATGTTCTAAATCTTCTGCAATTTTTTTTTCAAAGCTAAATCTTCTGCTAATTAGCTTGATGTATTTTGCTTTATTTTGTACTTGCAGTGGCTACAACTATGTAAATGGGTTTGTGCTATGGGAAGGAAATTACTGTAATGACTCATAATTATATATTTAAAATATGTCATTTGCTCTTATTTTCCCGGTCTTTACTTGCGTTGTTTATATCATCTATATAATAGGAATTGTTTACCATCTTTTAGTGAATTTTTCATGAACTAAAATATTTTGGTTAGATTATGTTTCTTATTCAATTTATTCACAGCATTCACCCAACAAAGGCACCTGGTTTTGACAACCGATGCCTTCTTTACTCAAAATTGGGCTGGTACGTTGGTGAATGATTTACTTTCCTTGAATTTATTGCCTGACGAGATTAAGTTGGTGAATGATTTATTTTTCTTGAATTTATTGCTTGACGAGATTAATTCCACTATTATTGTTTTGATCCCTAAAGTTCAATCATATATCACCCTATTAGCCTTTGTAATGTGATTTACAAGGTGATTTAAAAAATTCTTACTAATAGGATGATGGGGTGATTGACAAAATTATTGGCGTTAGCTAATCTGCTTTTGTTTCGGGAAGATATATCTCTAATAATATTCTTATCGCGCACGAAATTCTCCATTCTTTTTTGGTTAAAAAACGTGGGACGGTGGACTTCTCCGCTATTAAATTAAATTTGTCTGAGGCATATGACATGGTCGAATGAGATTTTTTTAGGAAGCCATGATGAAATGGGATTCTCTGCCAAATTGTGTAACTGGATTTATAAATGCACCTCCTATGTGCCTTTTTGTGTTAATGTTAATGAGAATCTTAGTAAGGCCTTTAGACCTTCTCGGGATTTGCGTCAAGGTGATCCATCATCTCCTTTTTTGTTTCTTATTTGTCCTGAGCTCTGTTCCGAGCTTCTTCACGATATAGTGTTTAATAAGAAATATTTGGGGTTAGATACTGATTTTAGGTTGTCTAAAAAAGTAATTTTTAATAAATTGGTGGTTTGAAAAGTTACTTTCTTCGACGGATCTTGAAGTTCTTATAAAAGCCATCGCTCTCTCTATTCCTAATTACACCAAGTCTTGCTTTAAAGTTCCTATCTCCTTATGTAAAAGATTTGTAGTCACCTTGCCAGTTATTAGTGGAATACTTCTCCTTTTAAATCGAGAATTCATTAGAGTACATGGGATACTCTTTGGTGTAAAAAAGCGAAAGGCGCATTGGCTTTAAGGACCTCTCTTGCTTTAATTTGGCCCTTCTTGCCAAGCAAGGATGGAGACTTATTTCTAATCTTGATTCGCTTCTTCATTTGGTTTTGAAGAGTAAATATTTTTGTAATTGTGATTTTATGGATGCCTCGATTGGCTCTGAACCTTCATGGGATTGGAGGAGCCTCAATGTGGGGAGGAAAATTTTAGCTCATGGGATTAGATGTTTTGTCGGAAAGTGTGATAAGATCCAGATTTGGGAGGATGCTTGAATTTTGTGCCTGTTACATTCAAAAGCTTTGTCTCTAAGCGCTGAAGAGTTTTCTCGTGTGAAAGAGTTGTTATTGGACAATGGGATGGAGTGGGACTATCATAAATTAAACATGGTTTGTTTTTTGGCTGAGAATGTAGATGCCATTCTTAAAATTTCTATCAGTCACTTTAGAGCGGATGATAGACTAGGTTGGCATTATTGCAAAAATGATATTTATGCTGTCAAATCTGGGTATGATATAGCGGTCTTTCTTCAGAAAAAATGGTATTCCTTCGTAAGTCTATGGTGGGTATGTGCAGTAGAGTAAGGAATAATATTCAGGTTTAGAAGCTTAAGGTGCCCCAAGTTAAATGATTTTGTATGGAGATGTATTAATAATTATATTGCCTGCAAAATTAATTTAACTAGGAAGGGGTTGAATATTAATTCTGATTGCTCTCTTTGTGGAAGGGAGGTGGAAACGACTATTCATGTATTTTTTTAGATGCCCTTTGCATCTAAATTTTGGTTTGCTAGGCCGCTTGGTCTTTACTCAGACAGATTGGAGGGGAATTCTTTTGTAGAAATTTGGTCCACTGCTACTATTTTTCTGCATAACTTTGCTAAGGATTCGGTTCATAAGAATTCCTTGATTATTTGGTTTGCTTTGGTCTGTGGAGAATTTGGAAAATTAGGAACAACAAGTGCTTTAATGATATTGACTTAAACCCTTTGGATGCTATTTCTATGGTGGATAGGCATATTAATTCTCTTTCCCACATTGTCTTCGGCATAGCTTCGTCGTCCAATCTCTGGAAACACAGGAAAAACTACATCAAACAATGGTGAAAACCGCACCAAATGCGAGGCAATGTCTGGTTGGAC
>QANY01008662.1:8893-57345 GCA_003255025.1 Datisca glomerata
GTTCAGATGAGCAATCTTCTGATTAGAGAATTTTATTTCAACATCCCCATCAGGGTGTTCAATAATTTCTTCTAACTCTCTGTTTTCTTGTTTAACAGGTTCATAGGCTTTCTCAAGGACCCATTTCTCAGGTAAATTAACCTGATCCCAAGTGATTGTCTTGGGTACTTTCAAATTGCTTTTAGATAAATTAGTAATAAACAAAGTTGTAGAACCTCGATGTTGTAAAGGAATTTCCTTTATACTAGGAACAACAATGTTCATCACTTTGTATTGAATCCTGTAAATAAGGATTATATTTTCTGCACCTTGCATCATGTCAAAACCATCAGATTCAATATCAAGACATAATGCATGCATTAGAGTGGGATCTGTGAGGGACAATGTGAAATTCGGAAAACACAAAAAATATATAGGTCCATCACAGAGACTTGATTCAATTATACCTAATAAGGAATCATGAAATTTATTGTGTCGTTTATCAGGAACACAAATTACTGCAGACGTATTAAATCATAGTCTTGTTGCGGGTTTTAAACCAACTTGAATTAATCTAACATGTAAAAATTTATATTTATATTTATGTTTATTAATCAAGTTACACGATAACAAATTAAATGAATTATAACCTTCAGTTAAAGGTATAGCTTCTTCAACTGTTTTGACAATATAATCAGAAGCAAAATCAAAAGTGCCTTTCTACTTATAAACAGATGTAGAACTGGGAAGTTTCCAGTTTTGTAGAGTATTTTCAATATTTTCAGAAATCATAATTTCTTGATTAGCATTACTTCTACTACTCCTATCAGTAGATTGATATCTACCTGTTAAGGCTCTACTTAACTTGTTCATAAGGTCTATCGATCACTGACTTACACCAAATTCCTAACACGTCTATTATCTGGCTTCAACAGGAATATCCAGGCTACGGGACTTGGGGTTTCATGATAGCACTTATAAGCATATCCGTAAATCCTTATCTAGTAAATACGAATTTACTGGTACAAGTAGTTAACCTATCACAATAACTCAACGATAATGAATAACACAGTATTTTTGCACATATAACAACATTAGTATCATTGTATTACAAATAATGCAAACATTAGTATCATTGTATAACAAATAATAATAATATGTACATACCTTTATTAAATGGCTCTGATACCACTATTAAATGGCTTTGATACCACTACTACACAATCTCTTCGACTCACTCTTACATGCAATACTACTACACAATATCTTCTTAATATTTTTATTACAGGAAAGGAAAGGGGAGAGGATATATAAGCTCCATATGAGGAGAAGGCTAAAGTTTTTGATGCCCCTTCTACTTGAGTTGGATACCCTTTAATAGGCAAAGCGAAGCCTCTAGATTCGGACTTCAAATTGGTCTTCAATTCCATTTAATGAATAGTGCCTCAAAGTGGGTGGCACAGTAACTCCAATAAGTGAGTGGGTGGCATAGTACCTGCACGTCTGTCCATCACAATGGTTTCTTTGCTCAGCTTTGTCGTCAGCGAGCATGATTGACATGGACTATCAATCCTCATAAGGATCTTGGGAATCTTGCATAGGATCTGATTGTCGACTTACCATATCAGTGTCATCGGAGTCAGATTCCTATAATATTTCTTTTAACTGCGCCATGAGATCGGACTTTGATGAAGACACTAATAATTCCCTCAATAATGCAACCACATCCTTCTTAGGACTCTGAGGAGGTGGTGGAGGTTCCAGATTGATTAACCCTTGTTTAGAGAACACGGAGGCTTCAGCAAAAAAGTCAAATTTATCCCACCATTTGATTAAAATTCTTTTTCCCAAATAAGGGTTATGGGTTACAATCTCTCCAAATTTACGAAGAAGTACTTTGGAGATGGTAACATCCCATTCAGAAATCATAATTTCTTTATTAGCATTACTTCTACTACTTCTATCAGTAGATTGATATCTACCTGATAAGGCTCTACTTAACCTGTTCATAAGGTCTATCGATCACTGTCAATGACTTACGCCAAATTCCTAACACGCCTATTATCTGGTTTCAACAGGAATATCCAGGCTATGCGACTTGGGGTTTCACGATAGCACTTATAAGCATATCTTTATATCCTTATCTAGTAAATACGAATTTACTGGTACAAGTAGTTAAACTATCACAATAACTATCACAACAATAATGAATAACACAGTATTATTGCATTACAAATAATAATTATTGTACATACCTCTATTAACTGGCTCTGATACCACTAGTACACACTCTTACAATCACACTCTTACACACTCAATATTACACTCACTTTTCGCACACACTCTTCTTAATATTTTTATTACATGAATATTTTTATTATAGGAAAGGAAAGGGGAGAGGAGATATAAGCTCCATATGAGGAGAAGGCTAAAGTTTTCGATGCCTCTTCTACTTGAGTTGGATACCCTTTTATAGGCAATATGAAGTCTCTAGATTCGGACTTCAAATTGGTCTTCATTTCAATTTAATGAATAGTAGCGTAAAGTGGGTGGCACAGTAACTCCAATAAGTGAGTGGGTGGCATTGTACTTGCACGCCTATCCATCATATTGAAGACCAATATGAAGGACAGAAAATATAAAGAAGGACAAAAAAAATAATAAATTTAAGTGAATATCACCTATCTGAGAATTTTCAAACATGGTAATGAATGAGAATACATATACGCTTAATTGTAAGTGATTTTAAATTTCATCTTTTTGTAAGTGATTTTATATTTGATCTTTTTGTAAGTGATTTTATATTTGATCTTTTTGTAAGTGAATCTCACCTTTTGTAAGTGATTGTATGTCAACGCTTAATTGTATGTTATTGTGATATTAATTATGTGTATGTATATCATTATGGTAATGAATAAGAATACGTATACGCTTTCATGTTAAGGTTTATAAAATGAAAATATTAAGAAAAAATAATAAATTTAAAAGACTAGGTATATGTTTATGCCATGAAAGGGGTGAGTGGAAAATGTGACGTGGGGCACCAACAAACCCGACAATGTTTAATGGTTGGTTAATATTAATGTTAATGAATAATCGCTTGACTTGTCCAGCGATACTACCAAAGATCCGGTAGTCGAACAGGTTTCCGTAATAATGGCCCAATGCGTCTGGTTGGCTAAACATTACACAAGTGAGCTTGCACCAAATTTAAAGATATTTAAAGTAAAGAAAAGAATGAAATGAAATGAATGAAAGAAAAGAATAATGAAAAATGTAAGTATATCTAAGTAAGGAAAGTAATGTGATCAAAAGAATGCGTGAAAAGAATGTTATGGAAAAATGTAATGCTAAAACAAAATAAATAATGTGATCAAATGATTTACAAAGTGTATGTCAAACATATGGCTTATGTTAAAGATTTAACTGAATTTGAATGTACAAGTGTTTGCTAAGTATGTGTAAAATTTTGCTTACTGAGTATATTTTACACGCCCCATTTTATATTAAAATTTTCAGATGATAAGAATCATGGTGATGAATGTGAAGTGTCATTTTAGGTGTTCTGGCATGAGACAAGAAATTGAGTTTAAATAGTTGAACAACTTACTCTTTTAATGTTGATTTTAGTTTGTTATTTGAACAAGATCTTCGAAATATTACTTAAGCTTAAGGAAGTTTTGTTTATAAATGTATAACCTTTAATTTAGAAAAGTGTTTTGAGTTTTTCTAATAAATGTGTTAATCATTAAATACCGCAAATCATGAATTGTTTTATTAAAAAAAAATTACCTAGCTTTCGCATACTTTTTAAAAATTATCGAAGTAACCTTAACCGGTCTTTGAGGTATTACAGTTCAACTTTCATAACATTGAACATATGACGACACACTATCTCCAGTGATTCAAACTTGCCATAGCTACACTTTAGTGTATCAAGTTGTTGGTCTCGTGCCATTACGTATGGATCATTTGGCACCCGAAACTCAACCAACTAATAACAGACCAGTTAGAGTAAAGCCTAAACTTTCATAAGAAGAGCTTCAATAGGATAAGCAATCCCAAGACTAGCTTTCCCAGATAATGTATATTGTGAAATGGTGGTGCTATAACAAATCTAGAGTACCTTAACTTGCGGTTGCCGCACAAAGAAAGCTGGTTACCTTAACCAGTCATACCCATTTATGGAGATTCATGATCTAAAGCTCAAATGAAAGCCATGAAACAAGTAACTACTCCTACTGCAATTGCAATTTGGGGCTTCTTTTAAGCCAGCCCACCAAAGAATTTCACCTCGACTCCCCTCTACCAGAGAATCCATGAATTCCGGGCACCTTCAGTAGCAGCAGGAATGGGAAAGACANTGCAAGTGTGTCTGAAGCACAAGCATTTCATTTGTCAACTTAAAATCATCCAACCTCTCCGTGTGTCTAATATGTGTCGACGCCTGATCGAATTGTAGAAGGAATTCAAATAGTTTAGAGCAATGTTCAATAAATTAGTAGAGATACGCGTCCATACCTTTTGATCGTTGCGTAGTTCTCATGAACGTAAAGACTTTACCGTGTTGGAAGGCCTCTGCCCAACTTTCACGCTTCGCATACATCCATTTTACCTAGTTATTTTCCCTAATGTTGAACGACTTGATCAAGACATCCCATGCCTCTTCGAACTCCTCCTCACTCAAGGCATCAAACATGACTCTCTTGAAGGCCTATAGAAACTCCAAGTTATGCACATTTGATTGGGTATTTTGTTCCAGATTCCATGCACAAGCCAATGATTACAATTGGGGAGCACCACCTTTATGGCTTTACGCATCACCTTATCGCCATTTGTAATGACCAATTGAGGCATCTTGTTTTTCATGGCATCAAAGAAAGTGATTGTTCACGGCAAGGGAAATCATGAGCAGCTTTTTGTATGCATTCATCTTGTAGGTCGTATCGAACACTAATACATCTCTAAAACAATGATAGTCAACTTGGCATGTCATGTATGCCTAGAATGAATTTGCCACATGATTATAATTATCTACGTTTTATTTGCAATACATATCCAGATCCATTATGAGAAACACCACATTTGGAGGCGGTTTTTAAAAGCCACCACTAAAGATTAATGTATGGAGGCGGTTTCGAAAACTTCCACCGTAGGCCCTCGAAATAATTAATAATTGATAAATGTATGCTTGCAGTTTTTACCCATCTTTGGCGGTGGTTTTAAAACCTCTTCGAAAGGTCGTTAAATCCTTAATCCCCAACTCTCGAATCACTTTCTCTCCTTTCACTTTTTCTCCCATTTTCTCAAGCGAATCTCAGATATGGTCGCTCGTCCCTTCCATGTCGTAGATCTTTGGTCATCCTCACCATTCGTCAACACCAGTGAGTCTCTATTTCTCTCTCTCATTTATGTTATCTCTCTCTATCTCTCTCATTTCTGCTGTCTCTCTCTCTCCTCATTTATGTTCTCTCTATCTCTATCTCTCTTTCGTTTCTACTCTCTCTCATTTGTGTTGTCTCTCTCCTCATTTATGTTTTATCTCTTTGTGTCTCTTTCTCATTTATGTTGTCTCTTTCTCCCCCATTTTTGTTGTCTCTCTCTCATTTCTATTATGTCTCTCTCTCTCTCATTTTTATCTCTCTCTCATTTTTGCTATCTCTCTCTCTCATTTTTGTTCTCTCGTTTATGCTCTCTCTCTCTCATTTTTGTTCTCTCATTTATGCTCTCTCTCTCTCTCTCTTATTTTTACTATTCTCTCTCTCTCTTTGTCACAGTGTAGAGGGCATGTCAAATGGGTTCTATGATGGAATTAAAAAGGAGATAGAGAGTGCGTAGCTTTAGGTGGTTTTAATAGTATCTAAAATTGTGCTAATGTTTTTTAACGGATCACTAGCAAAAATATCACTTGCTTAGGTAAAGTAATCTACATTTGATTAGAATTTGCTTTCATTTTTGTTGGTGACTTATGATTAACTGTGTTTCATATTTACTTTTAAATTGGATTACTAGCTACTTACTTGAGTATAATTTTCAGAATTTCTATGGCATTTGATGCTCTATTTTACAACTAAATTGCTCAAGGGTTTCTGTGTTTACACATTTATGATAAATGACTTATCATGATAAAAGTGAGGAATGTGTGCCTAGATATTCCATTACAAAGTGTTACACTAATAAATACTTAAGGTAGTACTGAGATGAGATGATAATCTAATTTAGTGATCACTTTAATATTCTTCTTATTTTCATTATATTGAACTATTTATTATGATGTGTTCAGATTGATTTTATCATGGATAAAAGTTGGATTGAAAAATCTCGAGTTAGTCAAGAGTACCTATGGATTTAAGGAGTTTCTTAATTTTACTTTTGAAAGAGTTTCCCTAGAGGGTAGGATTTATTGTCCATGTAAACGTTGTGTAAATATGTTAAGGATGAATAGGGAGAGTGTGTATGAGCACTTGGTGTGTAATGGGTTTAGCATTGGTTATACACGTTGGTTTTTTCATGGTGAATCTATATTGCAAAATTCAAATGGAGAAGAAGAGCTCAATGAAAGACATGTGAACTATACATCTATGCATGAAGCTTGTGATGACAATATGCAGGACTTGTTAAGTGATGCATTTAGAGTTGTCGATAATGAGGAGGAACATATGATTTTTGCAAACAGAACCAACTGCTAATTATATGTATGAGCAACTAAATGAAGATGCTCAACAAGCGGAGGTAGAGGTGAATGATTTCTCTGACTTACTTAAAGATAGTAATGAACCTTTGAATCCAAGATGCAAATTTTTTTCAGAACTCTCATTTATTGTGCATCTTTATCACCTCAAGTGTCTTCAGGGATTGAGTAATGAGGTACTATCGAGGTTTCTTGAGTTATTACGCAATGTTGGATTTCGTTGCTAAATACATTTTGTAAAGCTATGAAGATTATAAAAAATTTTGGTCTTGGTTATGAAAAGATACATGCTTGTCCAAATGACTGCGTATTATATTGGAAAAACAAAGAACAAGAACAATCATGTACCACTTATGGTACTTCAAGGTGGATACCAAGGAGGGTGAGAATACATCAAAATCTCAAGGGAAAAGAAAGAAGAAGCCAAAACCTACTAAAGTGATGTGTTACTTTCCTTTAAAGGGAGGTTATAGAGATTATAAATGTCATCTAAAACTATTAACAATATGAGATGGCATCATGTAAAGTGTACTGAAGATGGTGTTTTAAGACATCCTACTAATTCACCTGCTTGGAAATCAATTTACTCTAAACATACTGAATTCTCATTTGAATTACGTAATGTTAGACTTTATTTGGCTAGTGATGGTTTCAACCCATTTAGAGCAATGAGTGTCAGTTATAGCATGTGACGTGTTCTTTTGATTCCATATAATTTACTTCATTGGATGTGCATGAAACAGACATCATTAATTTTCTCTACTCTTATCCATAGGCCTAAAATTCCTGAAAATAATATTGACGTGTATTTGTAACCTCTGATAGAAGAATTGAAAGAATTATGGGAAACGGATGTTGATACATATGATGCATTAACAAAGGAAGTTTGTGAAATGTGTATAACATTGTTATGGACCATTAGTGATTTTCTAGGATTAAATAATTTGTCTGGGTGGAATCAGATTATACATGTTATATTAGCAAAGGAAGTCAAATGGCAACTTAAGCCAACTTTTTATCAGCCTATTAAGAGAGATTTGGGGCATATTTCTTCAACCCTTTTATCCTAATGACACTCTATTTAACAACCTCAGTCTCTCGGCCGCCAGGTTTCAAAAGAGAATGTACATAGTCATGGTGCTCCTCTCTGTTGTCACTTGGAGGGGAAAATAAGACTTAAAATCATTTTTCTCTACCCATGTATAAGCCGGCAGCATTGGAGTGACAATTTCAGTAGGATTGTGCTCTTTTCTTCTCCTCTGTGTGAGAAAAGAACAAAAAGTTGAGTTGAGGTGTTCTTGAACAATTCCAGTTTTAAGCACTTCTTAAAGGTTAGACTGAAATTCCTAAGCTCTTATTTTGAGTGGGAATTTCCTAGTGTAATGGTGGAGTCGACCTTAGATCCTTAATGATTAAAAAATTTCAATGTTCATGTTTGCATTTGATTCGCCCAAGAGGATAATAGGATATACTCTTGTATTGAATATTTTAAATGCCAATTCATGTTTTAATGAATAATCAAGGATTTTAGTTTGTGGTTGGACGAAAAAAACAAAATGATTTCTTTCTACCTTCAGTCATTGAGTCGCTATTTCATAAGTAATTCTGAAATTGTTCAAGAAAATACACTTGGCCATTTTCTCAATAATTTCACAAAAAAGTTGAAGTTTGCTTGATTTTATATGTCTTCAATGACTATACGAAATTTATGAAACATTTTAATGTGTAAAATTTAATAGTTATGGCACTTTGAACGTTAGTAACTCGAAGCATTCTTTATTAATTTGGTTTAGTTAAGGACACCAGGTAAGTAAACTTTTACGCATACTTAAATTATTGTCATATGCTGAAAATTTATTATGGGTGATTGTATGTCATGGCGCTCTCGTTTGCTCTTTTTGTAAGTGAATCCCACCTATGTGATAATTTTCTTGTTTAAAAATTTACGCTTAATTGTATGTGATTTTGATATTAATGATGTGTATGTATATCGTTATGGTAATGAGTTAGAATAAGTATATGCTTTTATGTTAAGGTTTATAAAATGAAAATATTAAGGAAATTTAATAAATTTAAAAGACTAGGAGTATGTTTATGCCATGAAATGGGTGAATGGAAAATGGGATGCAGGGGACCAACGGACCCAACAATGTTTAATGGTTAATGGTTAATGTTAATGTTAGTAAATGATCGTTTGGGTTGTCCGGCAATACTATCAAGGATCTGATAGTCGAATAGGTTTCCGTAATAATGGCTCACTGCGTCTAATTGGTTAAACATTACGCAAGTGAGTTTGCGCCCAATGTAAAGCTATTTAAAGTAAAGAAAAGAATGTAATGAAAGGAGTGAAAGAAAAGAATAATGAAAAATGTAAGTATATCTAAAGTAAATAAAAGAATGTGATAAAAAAAATACGTGAAAAGAATGTTATGGAAAAATGTAATGCTAAAGCAAAAGAAATAATGTGATTAAATAATTTATAAAGTGTATGTCAAATATAAGGCTTATGTTAAGGATTTAACTGAATTTGGATTTGCATGTGTTTGCTAAGTAAATATAAAATTTTGCTTACTGAGTATATTTTATACGCACCCCATTCTATATTAAATTTTTCAGATGATAAGAATCTTGGTGATGAATGTGAAGAGTCTTCTTAGGCGTTCTGGCACGAGATGAGAAATTGAGTTTAACTAGTTGAGCAACTTACTATTTTAAAGCTGATTTTAGTTTGTTATATGCAAGATATTTGAAATATTAATTAAGCTTTATAATGTTTTGTTTATAAATTTATAACCTTTGATTTAGAAAAGTGTTTTGGGTTTCTCTAATAAATGTGTTGCTCATTAAATACCACAAATCATGAATTGACCTAGCTTCCGCGTACTTTTTGAAAATTATCAAAGTAACCTTAACCGGTCTTCGATGTGTTATGATTCAGATTTCATAACAGTGAACATATGACGACAAGGTATCCCCACGTATTCAAACTTGCCACAACTGCACTTTAATGTATCAAGTTGTTGGTCTCGCGTCACTACGTATGGATCATTCAGCACCCCAAACTCGACCAATGAATATTTTTGGGCCTCCCCATCATGTGTCAAACCACAAACTATAAATATTGCCTCACCTGTGATCTCCTTATGCACACGTTTAAACAGTTTATGTGTGAACATATTTGTTGCATGATGCTTTAACGCATGCAAGTCTGTCAGAAGCACAAGCGTTTCATTTGTCAACTTAAAATCGCCCAACCTCTTCGTGTGTAAAATACGTGCCAATGCCTGATCGAATTATAGTACGAAGTCAAATAGTTTATAGCAATGTTCAATGAATTGGTATGTCTACAAGTTCATACCTTCTCATCGTTGTGTAGTTCTCATGAACGCAAAGATTTTGCCGTGTTTGAAGGCCTATGCCCAGCGTTCACACAACGCATCCATCCATTTACCTATTTATTTTTCCTAAGGTCAAAAAACTCGATCAAGCCATCCCATTCCTCTTTGAACTCCTCCTCACTCAGGGTATCAAACATGACTTTCTTGAAGGCCCGTAGAAATTTCGGGTTATGCACATTCTATTGGGCATTTTGTTCGAGATGCCATGCACAAAGTCGATGATTACAATTGGGGAGCACCATCCTGGATTGTTTTATGCATCGCTTTATTTACATTTCTAATGACCGATTAAGGCATCTTGTTTTCATGGCATCCAAGAAAGTGATATAACACACGAAGGAAAATCACGAGCGGCTTCTTCTATGAATTCTCCATGTAGGTCGTATCGAACGCCAATACATCTCTAAAATAGTGATAGTCAACTTGGAACGTCGTGTCTGCCCAGAACAAATTTTCTAGACAATTGTCATTGTCTATGTTGTATTTGCAATGCATATCCTAATCCATCTCCAATTTTACAATAAAAAACAAGAGCTACCTCTGAATCAGTTTCGATTACCTACGATTTTCACTGCTTGTCCATCTTATTGTAGAGACTCGTCCTTAAGAACCCCACATTTTCGTAACCACCTGCTTGGTTGACCATGTAGTCTAACACTTGACTTAGCCTGACACCAACATTGTGCAATCCTATTTCCTAAGCCATGTCTGCTTCACTCACTGCTCTATTGGATCGAAGAAAGGGCACGTCCTATGATGAGGTGGTGGGATGGTTGTGATTAGCTTCAAAATATTTAACTACCCATTTTTTCATCTTCTTATCGAAGTTTACTCTAAAACAAGCACAACAACTCACCCTTGTCAAGCCTCTCGGTTCTCGTTTCACGTCCTCTCTGCCCATATATTTTTTCTCACGAACTCTTTCTTTTGAGCAAACCCATTTTCATAACATAGTTCCCCCTCTTTGTTCTTGCATTTATCATCCTTTCGTACAATAAACCCAACATCACCTGTATACGTATGGTAGAAATCTTCGGACTCTTATAATGTATCTCATATTTTACCAATGACATCCTCATTTTGCAAGTTTGCTAATTTGGATGAACACGAATGATTACTCGATTCACCCGAGTTTATGGATACATCAACATGACTCATCTCTATAAATACTTAATTAAATTAAAAAATATCATTAGTTGGAGTTGGTGATAATTACTCCAAAAACAACTAAATAACACATAATCTTAAAAAAAATTAAAGAAAACTAAACAAAAATTACATATTCAGTGTAATCGATCACAAACTTGGAGTTGAAAATTGAAGATCCAAACAAACAAAATTGAATAAGCAAGGGGTATTTTACCTTTAGAGCACTTGAAATGTAGTTAAAATGTGTTTAATTGAGTTAAAATGTGTTTTTAAGAATGGCACATGAAAATTAATTACCTAAATTAGTTACACAACAACCAGGTACCAAACCACTCAATATGGCCATATAGGCCAATCGCCGCTAAGAACATGGCGATTGGATTCGCCATGGGCCAATGGCGATTAGACCATGGGCTGTAACATCATGTGGAATGTCAACCAACTCAATACTACCATCTGGCAGTGGTAACTGACTCTGCCATGGTGGTAGTGGGATGTCAACCACTCTTATGTCATCAAAGATTGCTTTAGCCAAATCTGATGCTCTTAGTACAGTTGTCGTTGCTGGTGTTGCTGCCTATATCAAGTAATCTCCTATAACAATATGAGTAATCTCCTATCAATCACGTATAGATGTTTAGCACCTATGAAGATGAAGATGGCCCATCATAGTTATAAGACAACCAATTTTTTCAGAAAAGATCATAAGTATCTTCGATTAGACCAACAAACTCGATGAAATGTTANGTGTCTGCCCATAACAAATTTTCTAGACAATTGTCATTGTCTATGTTGAATTTGCAATGCATATCCTAATCCATCTCCAATTTTACAATAAAAAACAAGAGCTACCTCTGTAACATCATGTGGAATGTCAACCAACTCAATACTACCATCTGGCAGTGGTAACTGACTCTGCCATGGTGGTAGTGGGATGTCAACCACTCTTATGTCATCAAAGATTGCTTTAGCCAAATCTGATGCTCTTAGTACAGTTGTCGTTGCTGGTGTTGCTGCCTATATCAAGTAATCTCCTATAACAATATGTGTAATCTCCTATCTTTAAAAATCACATATAGATGTTTAGCACCTACGAAGATGAAGATGACCCATCATAGTTATAAGACAACCAATTTTTTCAGAAAAGATCATAAGTATCTTCGATTAGACCAACAAACTCGATGAAATGTTATGCTATAAACCCAGTAAGACCAACTTTCAGATCCTCTCTAGTGAATAGTTGATCACATAACATTGAAGCCAGGGGTCTATCTAGGATGTACAGCTCCTCGATTCTCAAACTCTATCGTGAGACGCACTCACCCAAGTACCATGCTCTTCCAGCAGGTCTTTGAACAAGATTCTCACGCAAATATGAGGTATACTTTCGATGTAATAGTCAGGCAAGTTTGCACGAGGTCCCCAAGGGTTCCAATTGATCTAGAAGTTCAAAAAATCAAATATTTGTTACTAAAACGTTATTCATACTCAAAAGGGGCGGACAATATAAGAATTGATAGAATAAAACACATACCTCATTGGGCTTCACATACCAAAGTTTAACCCAGAATTCACTCAAGTCGTGAACAACATCTCGTGTTCCCACTTCAAGGTCTATCCAACATGTTGCTCTTGGGGACGTGTTTGGTTCACCCATTGGTTTGTTCAGTGCTAAACACAATAAGTACTTAAAATCACATACTTGTCATGCTCTCCAGAAAACCCGAGTCCCTAAACTTTTTCCTTGACATAAAGCGTCCATATTGTTATATAATACGAACAACGTCGAACCACCACAATCGTACTCCCGTATCTCATCTAATTTCTCTAGGCTTGGGAGGAAGTACAAAATACACTTTGAGTTGGTCGTCGCGGCACGTGCGCGGCAGAAACGTGTGGCTTGTGGCCATTTTAAAAAATTATTTTTTAATAAAAATCAAATCTTTTAACGCTACAATAACCAAAAAAAACTTTTATATTGAAAACTATTTTCAATCAGTTAGGATCTATTATATATTTATATATTAAATTAACAACATACAAGGTTAGAGTTCATATACCTCTTATAGTCTAAATCAAGCGTTCTCGCAAAACCAATTGATTCTCCGTTCTCACAAAATCGTTCCAACGATCAACAGACTCTGAGATCCACACCAAGATCTTCCATGTCAATCCTCAATGCACTAGGACACGTGTGGGCACATAGAATATAATGAATACACTTTTCTGTGAGATGATTCTCTAAAAGAATATGATGATTTTTTTAGGTATTTGATTAACTCTTAATCGTAGAAAAATCACTCCATAAGAATTGTGCTCTTTTCTCAACTCTTGTTTAATAAACTAATTATATGATTCAACTGATTAATTGAAATAATTAAACTGATTCATTATCTTAGGTCATTAGAATAATATCTGTATATTTTTTTTGATAATGGCGTATCAGATATTTTAGGATAATTGAAATAATATTTAATTATAAAATTATTAATAGCAGTGGGAGCCATTGCTATTGTGCACAACTGCAATGCCACAGGGCACTGTAGTGTTGTACACCCACTATTTTTAGTGACACGTGGCACTATAGTAGTCCACGTCAATCTCTGATACTCAATCAATGATGGACACATGGCAATTACTACGTATTAAATATTTATTTTAATCAAATTAAATATCTAGATATTTTAATTCAAAATTAACGTATATGATTGTTCCTATCAACTAAATTATCTGTTATTTTATAAATAACTGATTTAGTTGATCCAAATTATTATCTAATAATAATTTAAATATCTAATTTTATAAATTAGATATTTTGTCTCATTTATCGATAATTATATATATATACACATACATACATATTAATTCTGAAAATTATATTTATATATAAATAATTCAATTAATTAATCACATATAATTATATACTTGCCCCAAAATAAAAATTTATTTGCAAGTTAGTCATTTTCTCATGTCCTGAAATATTCACACCCTAGACTGTGTAGTATAGACGTGACTTCGAGTCCATGAACTTATAATCCTTAGCTCCAATAAACTAGATTATTAATTAAACTCTTTAATTAAATAATCTTATTTATTGATTCCATTATTACTCCACTATAAATATAGAATTGCACTCTTAGAGATTACAGATTGTATTTAAAGAGTATTCTCATGTAGTCCATTGATATAATCATTTCACATAGTTATGTCCTCCAATAATTGATTCGTAAATTAGAACTAGTCAAAGTTACTGTTTTACCCTTCTAATTATCTTTTAATCCTTAAGTACCATTAATCCACTAGTGAGTGGCTAATTTATAATCTTATTATAAATTTGAGTTCAATAACCTTTCAGTTGTAGAATTAACACTTAAGGGAATAAATATACGATCTGCTAGGAAAGCTTACATTTCAAATCTTGTAAGATAATGTTCCAAGTACATAATTATGTGTGATTAATTAATTAAGAATTAACCTTAACAGATGTTCGGTCTCGTACACAACATGACATACATGAGACTCAAACTGTGAAATCTTACGGAACCTTTATCATATCATTTTCCTCCTTAGGTGTCTTAGGAATTGTTCCCTGGAGAGGACAATTCTATGTCTGGTCGGTAGTTAACCTTTCTTTGAATTCTACAAAGAGAAGCTCTCCAACACCTAATCAATATAAGTTGTCTGAGAAAGAGCCAAAAGCTTGTTCTGGGCATCCAAAGTTCTTTCTATCCCTTTAGATTTGGATGTCCAAAACATAGCTCGCTTCTCCCAATCTTTCATACAGAATTTCTCAGCTGACCATTTCTTTACTTTTGACCGAGTTTCTAAATTATTCTCAATGAGTAAAATATCATCAATATAAAGAACAAAGAAAACTATTATCTTATCTTTGATGTATTTATAAACATAGACTTCGTCAACGCTTTACTTGAAGCCATAAGACTTTATAATCTCATCAAATGTAAGATTACAAGATCTAGATGTTTGCTTTAATCCATAAATGGATTTAAGCAACTTGCATACTTTCTGATCTTGCCCCTTTTGTACGAACCCTTCTGGTTGCATCATATAGATGTTTTCTTTAAAAGAGTCATTCAGAAAAGCTATCTTGAGGTCCGTTTTCCATATCTCATAGTCAAAACTAGTGGCTATGGACAAAATGATGTAAATGGATTTCAGTATGGCCACATGGGAGATTGTCTCTTCATAATCGACTCCATCCCTTTGTGTATATCCATTGGCTACTAACTATGCCTTAAAAGTCTCTACTTTTCCATCCGCACCTCTTTTCTTCTTGAAGATTCATTTACATCAAATGGGCTGGACATTTTTAGGTGGATCTAAAAGTTCTCAAACAGGAGTGGACTACATAGATTTCATTTCCTGGTTCATGGCTTCTTGTCATTTCCCCCTTTTCAGGATCGTCCATTGCTTCTTCATAAGATAATGGATCTTTCTTATCAGTGTCTGACACTAGGACATGTGCTTCTAATTCGTATCAAGCTGGTTGTCTCACAACCCTCCCACTATGACGTTGCACCGGGGTTTCCTTTGTAGGAACTGTGATTTTTATGATTTGTCATTTATCAGTAGAAATTGAAGGTGGTCTGATCTCATCAACTGCTAATTCCTCGAGAACTACTTTACTACAAGGTTTGTAGTTTTACATATAATCATGCTCAAGGAACGTTGCATTTGTCGACGCAAACACCTTTTGATCCTTGTGACTATAAAAGTACCCACCTCTAGTCTTTGTAGTATAGCCTACGAATATGCATACCTCAGACCTTGAGTATAACTTTCTGGTCTTGGATCTAAGAACGTGAGCTGGAACAGTCCTCAGACGGAATTTGAATACATAGATTTCATTTCCTGGTTCATGGCTTCTTGCCATTTATCCTTTTTTAGGATCATCATTTTCTTCTTCATAAGATAATGGATCTTCATTATCAGTTTCTAACACTAGGACATGTCTCACAACCCTCCCACAATTAAATTACACCAAGGTTTCCTTTGTAGGAACTGTGATTTTTTTGGTTTGTCATTTATCAGTAGAAATTGAAGGTGTTCTGATCTCATCATATGCTAATTCCTCGAGAACTACTTTACTACAAGGTTTGTAGTTTTACATATAGTCATGCTTAAGGAACGTTGCATTTGTTGACACAAACACCTTTTGATCCTTGTGACTATAAAAGTACACACCTCTAGTCTCTAGAGTATAGCCTACGAATATGCATACCTCAAACCTTGAGTCTAACTTTCTGGTCTTGGGTCTAAGAACGTGAGCTGGACACCCTCATATACGAAAATGATGAAAACTAAGTTTAGAACCATCCATAACTCTGAAGGTGTCTTTCTTACAGACTTAGAGGGCACTACATTCAAAATTTAAGTTGTCGTGTGTACTGCATATCCCCAAAATGTAAGTGATAGTGATGAGTAGCCTAACATCAACCTAACCATATCCAATAATGTTCGGTTTCTTCTCTCTGCAACATCATTTTGCTGTGGCGTTCCAAGTGTCGTGAGTTAGGATAAGATTCCAAACTCTAGAAAATAATCCTTGAATTCTAAATCCAAGTATTCACCGCCTCGATCTGATCGAAGGGTTTTCAAAGATTTACCTAATTGCTTTCAGCTTCAGCTTTGAAGTCTTTCAACTTTTCAAAAGTTTCAAACGTTCTTTGCATTAGGTAAGTATAATCATATATTGAGTAATCGTCACTAAAAGTGATGAAATACTCATACCACCTCTAGCTTGTACATTGATCGGTCCACAGACATCACTATGTACTAACTCAAGTGGTTCCTTGGCTCTTTGGCCTGTTCTGGTGACACGTCTCTTGGTTATTTTACCATCTAGAGAGGATTCACAAAAAGAAAGAGTTTGAACTTTTAGTTCTCTCAAAGCACCATGTTTTGTTATTTTGTTTAACATATCTAGATTAATATGTCATAACCTAATATGCCAAATATATGTGTTATAATTATTGTGAGAAACTCTTTGTTGTTTGTTACTTTAAGGTTTTACTACTTTAAATAATTCATAATTATTTAAAACATATTCGGTCGGTTTAAGCATATACAGTCCGTTTATAACTTTTGCATGACAAACATTGAATCAATTCTTAGAAATAATAATCTCTTTATTAATAAAAATTTTGAATAATTGTTCTTGCAAAAATGAAAGAGAAATCAAATTTCTCAAAAATCCAAGAATATTATAAACATCATTCAAAACTAAATAATTATATCCAAAAAGTAAACAGACTTTCCTTAATGATTTAGCTGACACGAGCGCACCACTGTCAACTCTCAAAACGATATCACCATCAGCCAGCTCCCTTGATGAATCATCTACAAAGAACAACATACATGGTTAGTGGCTCCTGAATCAAGTATCCGAGATCATAAATCATATTCCACTAAACAAGCTTCAAGNATTTACCTCACCCTCTTTGGTCATTCTCAGGTTGAGTGACTCTAAAGTCTACAGTTCATTCAACAACTGGAACAAGTTAAATTATAACTTATTCATAACATAGTTGGCCGTGAACAAGAAAAAAACTGGTGTGAGCGACTCAAGTATAATGCTAACTTGAGTCCGTTCATCAATGGTCGCTTCATGTACTTCTACCTCATGCATTATGTTGATTTGCTCAAAACATGTTCTCTCGCAAAAGTACCATTTCTCATCTTAGTTGTCATGTAGCTCCTAGTGGCCTCATGATGACTTTGATCAGACTGCTGCCCAAATATCTTCTATAGAGATTTCATAATCTCATAGACAGTGTCCATACTTTCATACTTGGTTCTGAGAACATTACTCATGCTCACAAGCATGCTGCACTTCGCCTTGTTGTTTGATATGATCCAAGCATCATATGTGTCCCTAACATTCTTAGGGGCATTAGCAAGGGACTCCTCAGGATATTCCTGAGTAAGAACGAACTTATGTTCTCATAAATTAGCATTAAGTTCATATTTGATTTCCACCGTACAACATTATCACCATTCAATTTCTCGAGAGTGAGTAAAGTCATAACAGGGTTACCCATGGTACACATAATAATGATAACTCAAATTTAAAACATACAAGATTCAATATAATTGATAAATATCTAGAATTCGAAAAGTAAACGTGATGCCTGAATGCAACACGATAAACACACAAAATTTAACACTTACTAATCACGATAAAAATAACTCAATGATTAATATGTTGCCTTAGGGTCAGTCAGATTAACCTCAAACTATTTATGACATATTCTCATCCTTATTAATTAAAACTTAAAATATCTCATATTTTCTCTTTCAACAATAAGGTATCACTCATATGGTCAAGTCACAACTATCCACATGAAAGCTTAATTGTGACTTTGTGAGTGTAACCCATTATTTCGAATTCCATGACTTGATTTAGAATATGCTGCCTTAGGGTCGGTCAAAACTAAACTACATCACTTCCTCCTATCTTCTTAAGAAGTCTAACGTTGGTATTGGTATAGCTTGAAACCTTCCTTAGAGGGATAAAAACATAGTCATCTTGAGGCCCTCACTATACCTCACGGTGTTGTAGTAATAATGGAGACCGTAGGTTACATTTACATGCAACCTTCTCCCACTCACTATATTAGGATTATGTGTTTCCATTTTAACTAATTAATTAATTCCAAATTAATTACTAGTTAAAATAATAATCCTATGAATGTTTAATAATTATTTATGTCAATATCATTGGTTTAAGTTCATTTAGTCTTCTAAAGCGCCTAAGTCATAATTAGGCGACCATAGATTAACTAATTAAGTATATTCATCAAACTTTAACAAAACTCTTTTACTAAAGTCAGTTATCATAAATGTTACTATATCCCTTAGTGTGGTATGATTATCAAGTTTTAACTAAGTAAAATCTAGCAGTTTACATGTAATTGATTTCATAAAACAATACATATAAATATATTAGAAGAATCCTAATAAATCATATTTCTACAGATGAGATGCATAATTAAATAAAACTATGTGGGATTTTTATGCATTGCATGTGATCGACTAATGCATGGACATGTTATCAAACATAACAATTAAAACAATTATTTAGTAATTAAATATAATAATAGTGGACCAAGTGACTATTGGGTATTTCTAAATTACAACCATTGAAATAAGGAAATATAATTACATAACAGACTTCAAGAATATATATTTCTCAAATATTACTTTCTCCTCCTGATGTTCATCTTCATAATCTTCAAACTTTGAACAAAATTCTATTTAATTAAGAAAAAACAAATTTTCTTAATTAAAAATAGTTTCTATAATTATCCTTTTAAAATAGTTGACTTTGACTTTATAATCTCATCAAACGTAAGATTACAAGATCTAGATGCTTGCTTTATCCATAAATGAATTTAAGCAACTTGCATACTTTCTGATTTTGTCCTTTTTGTACGAACTTTTCTGGTTGCATCATATAGATACTTTCTTCAAGAGAGATATTCAGAAAAGCTGTCTTGACATCTATTTTCCATATCTCATAGTCAAAACTAGCGGCAATGGACAAAAAGATGTGAATGGATTTTAGCATGGCCACATGGGAGAATGTCTCTTCAGAATCGACTCCCTCCCTTTGAGTATACCCATTGGCTACTAACTGTGCCTTAAAAGTCTCTACTTTCCCATCTGCACCTCTTTTCTTCTTGAAGATTCATTTACATCCAATGAGCCAGACATTGTTAGGTGGATCTACAAGTTCTCAGACGGAATTTGAATACATAGATTTCATTTCATGGTTCATGGCTTCTTGCCATTTATCCTTTTTTAGGATCATCATTTACTTCTTCATAAGATAATGGATCTTCATTATCAGTTTCTAACACTAGGACATGTCTCACAACCCTCCCACAATTAAATTACACCGAGGTTTCCTTTGTAGGAACTGTGATTTTTTTGGTTTGTCATTTATCAGTAGAAATTGAAGGTGTTCTGATCTCATCATATGCTAATTCCTCGAGAACTACTTTACTACAAGGTTTATAGTTTTACATATAGCCATGCTTAAGGAACGTTGCATTTGTCGACGCAAACACCTTTTGATCCTTGTGACTATAAAAGTACCCACCTCTAGTCTCTAGAGTATAGCCTACGAATATGCATACCTCAGGCCTTGAGTCTAACTTTCTGGTCTTGGGTCTAAGAACGTGAGTTGGACACCCTCATATATGAAAATGATGAAAACTAAGTTTAGAACCATCCATAACTCTGAAGGTGTCTTTCTTACAGACTTAGAGAGCACTATATTCAAAATGTAAGTTGTCATGTGTATTGCATATCCCCAAAATGTAAGTGATAGTGATGAGTAGCTTAACACCAACCTAACCATATCTAATAAGGTTCAGTTTTTTCTCTCTGCAACACAATTTTGCTGTGGTATTCCAGGTGCTATGAGTTGGGATAGGATTCCAAACTCCAGTAAATATTCCTTGAATTCTAAATCCAAGTATTCACCGCCTCGATCGGATCGAAGGGTTTTGAATGATTTACCTAATTGCTTTTCAGTTTCAGCTTTGAAGTCTTTAAACTTTTCAAAAGTTTCATACTTTCTTTGCATTAGGTAAGTATAACCATATATTGAGTAATCGTCAATAAAAGTGATGAAATACTCATACCACCTCTAGCTTATACATTGATCGGTCCACAGACATCACTATGTACTAACTCAAGTGGTTCCTTGGCTCTTTGGCCTTTCTGGTGACATGTCTCTTGCTTATTTTACCATCTAGAGAGGATTCACAAAAAGAAAGAGTTTGAACTTTTAGTTCTCTCAAAGCACCATGTTTTGTTATTTTGTTTAACCTATCTAGATTAATATGTAATAACCTAATATGCCAAATATATGTGTTATCATTATTGTGAGAAACTCTTTGTTGTTTGTTACTTTAAGGTTTTACTACTTTAAATATTTCAGAATTATTTAAAACATATTCGGTCGGTTTAAGCATATACAGTCCGTTTATAACTTTTGCAGGAAAAATATTGAATCCATTCTTAAAAATAATAAACTCTTTATTAATAAAATAAATTTTGAATAATTGTTCTAGCAAAAATGAAAGAGAAATCAAATTTCTCAAAAATTCAAGAATATAATAAACATCGTTCAAAACTAAATAACTATATCCAAAAAGTAAATAGATTGTCCCTAATGATTTAGCTGACACGAGCGCACCACTGTCAACTTTCAAAACGACCACGTCATCAGCCATCTCCCTTGACGAATCAAGCATCTGCAAAGAACAACATACATTATTAGTGGCTCCTGAATCAAGTATCCAATATGACAACCCATATTCCACTAAACAAGTTTCAAGTACATGTAAATCATATTTAACTTTCTTTTTCAGCTCGAAGAGATACTTATTACAGTTTCTCTTCCAATGACCCTCAACCCCACAGTGGAAACATTTTCCTTTGGGATGGTTTTCGTTCTTGTTTTTCTTGGCTTTTGGTGATCTCTTGTCTTTCTTCCCTTTTCTATTCTTACTTTTTCCCTTTCCATTGATCTTCTTCCTCTTGTTACGTTTAATAGTGGAAGAAGGTTTTTGCTCGATAACATTTACCTCACCCTCTTTGGTCATTCTCAGGTTGAGTGACTCTAAAGTTTACAGTTCATTCAACAACTGGAACAAGTTAAATTATAACTTATTCATAACATAGTTGGCCGTGAACAAGAAAAAAACTGGTGTGAGCGACTCAAGTATAATGCTAACTTGAGTCCGTTCATCAATGGTCGCTTCATGTACTTCTACCTCATGCATTATGTTGATTTGCTCAAAACATGTTCTCTCGCAAAAGTACCATTTCTCATCTTAGTTGTCATGTAGCTCCAAGTGGCCTCATGATGACTTTGATCAGACTGCTGCCCAAATATCTTCTATAGAGATTTCATAATCTCATAGACAGTGTCCATACTAGTGATGAGTAGCCTAACATCGACCTAACCATATCCAATAATGTTCGGTTTCTTCTCTCTGCAACATCATTTTGCTGTGGCGTTCCAAGTGTCGTGAGTTGGGATAAGATTCCAAACTCCAGAAAATAATCCTTGAATTCTAAATCCAAGTATTCACCGCCTCGATCTGATCGAAGGGTTTTCAAAGATTTACCTAATTGCTTTCAGCTTCAGCTTTGAAGTCTTTCAACTTTTCAAAAGTTTCACACTTTCTTTGCATTAGGTAAGTATAATCATATATTGAGTAATCGTCAATAAAAGTGATGAAATACTCATACCACCTCTAGCTTGTACATTGATCGGTCCACAAACATCACTATGTACTAACTCAAGTGGTTCCTTGGCTCTTTGATCTTTTCTTGTGAAATGTCTCTTTGTCATTTTACCATCTAGAGAGGATTCATAAACAGAAAGATTTTCAACTTTTAGTTCTCTCAAAGAACCATGTTTTGTTATTTTGTTTAACCTATCTAGATTATTATGTCCTAACCTAATATGCTAAATATATATGTTATCATTATCGTAAGAAACTCATTGTCGTTTGTACTTTTAAGTTTTGCTACTTTAAAAAATTCACAATTATTTAACACGTGTTTGGTCAGTTAAGCATATACAGTCCATTTATAAATTTTGCATGACAAACATTGAATCTATTCTTAGAAATAATAATCTCTTTATTAATAAAAATTTTGAATAATTGTTCTTGCAAAAATGAAAGAGAAATCAAATTTCTCAAAAATCCAAGAATATTATAAACATCGTTCAAAACTAAATAATTATATCCAAAAAGTAAACAGACTTTCCGTAATGATTTAGCTGACACGAGCGCACCACTGTCAACTCTCAAAACGATATCGCCATCAGCCAGCTCCCTTGACGAATCATCTACAAAGAACAACATACATGGTTAGTGGCTCCTGAATCAAGTATCCAAGATCATAAATCATATTCCACTAAACAAGCTTCAAGTACATGTAAATTATATTTACCTTTGTTTTTCAGCTCGGAGAGATACTTCAGCTAGGAGAGATCCATGTAAAATATTTTCCTTTGCGCTTGCTGTCTTTCTTGTTCTTCTTAGTTTTTGGTGATGTCTTGGCTTTCTTCCCTTTCCTATTCTTACTTTTCCCCTTTCCATTGATCTTCTTCCTCTTGTTACTTTTAACAATGGAAGAAGGATTTTGCTCGACAATATTTGTCTCCCCCTCTTTCGTCATTCTCAAGTTGAGTGACTTTAAATTCTACAGTTCATTCAATAATTGGGACATGTTTAATTGTAACTTATTTATAACATAGTTGGTCGTGAATGTAGAAAAAGTTGGTGTGAGCGACTCAAGTGTAATGCTAACTTGAGTGCGCTCATCAATGGTCGCCCTATGTACTTCTACCTCGTACATTATGTTGATCAGGTTCAAAACATGTTCCCGCACAAAAGTACCCTTTCTCATCTTAGTTGTCATATAGCTCCTAGTGATCTTGTGATGACTTTGATCAGACTCATTTCCAAACATCGCCTGTAGAGATTCCATAATCTCATAGACAGTCTCCATGCTTTCACGCTTGGTTCTCAGATTCATGCTCACAAGCATGTAGATCTTCTCCTTGTTGTTTGATTTGATCCAAGCATGATATTTGTTCCTAACATTCTGAGGGCATTAGTAGGAGGATATTCAGGGCATTCCTAAGTAAGAACGAACTTATGGTTCTCACAAATAAGCATTAACTTCATATTTGATTTCCACTGTACGAAATTATCATCATTTAATTTTTCGAGAGCGAGTAAAGTTGTAACAGGGTTACCCATGGTAGACATAATTATGATAATGGAAATTTAAAACATACAAGATTCAATGTAATTGATAAATATCTAGAATTTGAAAAGTAAATGTGATGCATGAATGCAACATAATAAACACACAAAATTTGACATCTACTAATCACGATAAAGCAACACAATGATTACTGTGATGCCTTAGGGTCAGTCAGATTAACCTCAGACTGTCTATGACATATTCTCATCCTTATTAATTAAAACTTAAAATATCTCATATTTTTTCTTTTAACAGTAAGGTATCGCTCATGTGGTCAAGTCACAACTATCCACATGAAAGCTTAATTTTGATATTGTGAGTTCTACCCATTCTTTCTGATTCCATGACTTGATTTAGAATATGCTGCTTTAGGGTCGATCAGAACAAAAGTACATCACTTCCTTCTATTTTCCTAAGAAGTCTAACATTGGCATTGGTACAGCTCGAAACTTCTCTTAGGGGGATGAAAACAGAGCCATCTCGAGGCCCTCACTATACCTCACGGTATTGTAGTAATAATGGAAACCGTAGGTTACATTAACATGCAACATTCTCTCACTCACTATTTTAGGATTATGTGTTTTCATTTTAACTAATTAATTAATTCTAAATTAATTACTAATTAAAATAATATATTTATGAATATTTAATAATTAGTTATGTCAATCTCATTGGTCTAAGTTCATTTAAATTTCTAAACCGCCTAAGTCATATTAGGTGAGTTTAGATTAACTAATTAAGTATATTCATCAAACTTTAACAAAACTATTTTACTAAAGCCGGTTATCCTAAATGTTACTATATCCCTTAGCGTGGTGTGATTACCAAGTTCTAAATTACAACCCTTGAAATAAAAACATAAAGTTACACAGCGGATTTCAAGAACACATATTTCTTAAATATTACTTTCTCCTCCTGACGTTCATCTTCATAATCTCCAATTTTGAACAAAATTCTATTTAATTAAGAAAAACAAATTTTTTTAATTAAAAATAATTTTTATAATTATCCTTTTANGCCCCTTTTGTACGAACCCTTCTGGTTGCATCATATAGATGTTTTCTTTAAAAGAGTCATTCAGAAAAGCTATCTTGAGGTCCGTTTTCCATATCTCATAGTCAAAACTAGTGGCTATGGACAAAATGATGTAAATGGATTTCAGTATGGCCACATGGGAGATTGTCTCTTCATAATCGACTCCATCCCTTTGTGTATATCCATTGGCTACTAACTATGCCTTAAAAGTCTCTACTTTTCCATCCGCACCTCTTTTCTTCTTGAAGATTCATTTACATCAAATGGGCTGGACATTTTTAGGTGGATCTAAAAGTTCTCAAACAGGAGTGGACTACATAGATTTCATTTCCTGGTTCATGGCTTCTTGTCATTTCCCCCTTTTCAGGATCGTCCATTGCTTCTTCATAAGATAATGGATCTTTCTTATCAGTGTCTGACACTAGGACATGTGCTTCTAATTCGTATCAAGCTGGTTGTCTCACAACCCTCCCACTATGACGTTGCACCGGGGTTTCCTTTGTAGGAACTGTGATTTTTATGATTTGTCATTTATCAGTAGAAATTGAAGGTGGTCTGATCTCATCAACTGCTAATTCCTCGAGAACTACTTTACTACAAGGTTTGTAGTTTTACATATAATCATGCTCAAGGAACGTTGCATTTGTCGACGCAAACACCTTTTGATCCTTGTGACTATAAAAGTACCCACCTCTAGTCTTTGTAGTATAGCCTACGAATATGCATACCTCAGACCTTGAGTATAACTTTCTGGTCTTGGATCTAAGAACGTGAGCTGGAACAGTCCTCAGACGGAATTTGAATACATAGATTTCATTTCCTGGTTCATGGCTTCTTGCCATTTATCCTTTTTTAGGATCATCATTTTCTTCTTCATAAGATAATGGATCTTCATTATCAGTTTCTAACACTAGGACATGTCTCACAACCCTCCCACAATTAAATTACACCAAGGTTTCCTTTGTAGGAACTGTGATTTTTTTGGTTTGTCATTTATCAGTAGAAATTGAAGGTGTTCTGATCTCATCATATGCTAATTCCTCGAGAACTACTTTACTACAAGGTTTGTAGTTTTACATATAGTCATGCTTAAGGAACGTTGCATTTGTTGACACAAACACCTTTTGATCCTTGTGACTATAAAAGTACACACCTCTAGTCTCTAGAGTATAGCCTACGAATATGCATACCTCAAACCTTGAGTCTAACTTTCTGGTCTTGGGTCTAAGAACGTGAGCTGGACACCCTCATATACGAAAATGATGAAAACTAAGTTTAGAACCATCCATAACTCTGAAGGTGTCTTTCTTACAGACTTAGAGGGCACTACATTCAAAATTTAAGTTGTCGTGTGTACTGCATATCCCCAAAATGTAAGTGATAGTGATGAGTAGCCTAACATCAACCTAACCATATCCAATAATGTTCGGTTTCTTCTCTCTGCAACATCATTTTGCTGTGGCGTTCCAAGTGTCGTGAGTTAGGATAAGATTCCAAACTCTAGAAAATAATCCTTGAATTCTAAATCCAAGTATTCACCGCCTCGATCTGATCGAAGGGTTTTCAAAGATTTACCTAATTGCTTTCAGCTTCAGCTTTGAAGTCTTTCAACTTTTCAAAAGTTTCAAACGTTCTTTGCATTAGGTAAGTATAATCATATATTGAGTAATCGTCACTAAAAGTGATGAAATACTCATACCACCTCTAGCTTGTACATTGATCGGTCCACAGACATCACTATGTACTAACTCAAGTGGTTCCTTGGCTCTTTGGCCTGTTCTGGTGACACGTCTCTTGGTTATTTTACCATCTAGAGAGGATTCACAAAAAGAAAGAGTTTGAACTTTTAGTTCTCTCAAAGCACCATGTTTTGTTATTTTGTTTAACATATCTAGATTAATATGTCATAACCTAATATGCCAAATATATGTGTTATAATTATTGTGAGAAACTCTTTGTTGTTTGTTACTTTAAGGTTTTACTACTTTAAATAATTCATAATTATTTAAAACATATTCGGTCGGTTTAAGCATATACAGTCCGTTTATAACTTTTGCATGACAAACATTGAATCAATTCTTAGAAATAATAATCTCTTTATTAATAAAAATTTTGAATAATTGTTCTTGCAAAAATGAAAGAGAAATCAAATTTCTCAAAAATCCAAGAATATTATAAACATCATTCAAAACTAAATAATTATATCCAAAAAGTAAACAGACTTTCCTTAATGATTTAGCTGACACGAGCGCACCACTGTCAACTCTCAAAACGATATCACCATCAGCCAGCTCCCTTGATGAATCATCTACAAAGAACAACATACATGGTTAGTGGCTCCTGAATCAAGTATCCGAGATCATAAATCATATTCCACTAAACAAGCTTCAAGCACATGTAAATTATATTTAACTTTGTTTTTCAGCTCGGAGAGATACTTCAGCTAGGAGAGATCCATGTAAAATATTTTCCTTTGCGCTTGCTGTCTTTCTTGTTCTTCTTAGTTTTTGGTGATGTCTTGGCTTTCTTCCCTTTCCTATTCTTACTTTTCCCCTTTCCATTGATCTTCTTCCTCTTGTTACTTTTAACAATGGAAGAATGATTTTGCTCGACAATATTTGTCTCGCCCTCTTTCGTCATTCTCAGGTTGAGTGACTTTAAATTCTACAGTTCATTCAATAATTGGGACATGTTGAATTGTAACTTATTCATACATAGTTGGTCGTGAATGTAGAAAAAGTTGGTGTGACCGACTCAAGTGTAATGCTAACTTGAGTGCGCTCATCAATGGTCGCCCTATGTACTTCTACCTCGTACATTATGTTGATCAGGTTCAAAACATCTTCCCGCACAAAAGTACCCTTTCTCATCTTAGTTGTCATATAGCTCCTAGTGATCTTGTGATGACTTTGATCAGACTCATTCCCAAACATCGCCTGTAGTGATTCCATAATCTCATAGACAGTCTCCATGCTTTCACGCTTGGTTCTCAGATTCATGCTTACAAGCATGTAGCACTTCTCCTTGTTGTTTGATTTGATCCAAGCATGATATTTGTTCCTAACATTCTTAGGGAATTAGTAGGAGGATCTTCAGGGCATTCCTAAGTAAGAACGAACTTATGGTTCTCACAAATAAGCATTAACTTCATATTTGATTTCCACTGTACGAAATTATCATCATTTAATTTTTCGAGAGCGAGTAAAGTTGTAACAGGGTTACCCATGGTAGACATAATTATGATAATGGAAATTTAAAACATACAAGATTCAATGTAATTGATAAATATCTAGAATTTGAAAAGTAAATGTGATGCATGAATGCAACATAATAAACACACAAAATTTGACATCTACTAATCACGATAAAGCAACACAATGATTACTGTGATGCCTTAGGGTCAGTCAGATTAACCTCAGACTGTCTATGACATATTCTCATCCTTATTAATTAAAACTTAAAATATCTCATATTTTTTCTTTTAACAGTAAGGTATCGCTCATGTGGTCAAGTCACAACTATCCACATGAAAGCTTAATTTTGATATTGTGAGTTCTACCCATTCTTTCTGATTCCATGACTTGATTTAGAATATGCTGCTTTAGGGTCGATCAGAACAAAAGTACATCACTTCCTTCTATTTTCCTAAGAAGTCTAACATTGGCATTGGTACAGCTCGAAACTTCTCTTAGGGGGATGAAAACAGAGCCATCTCGAGGCCCTCACTATACCTCACGGTATTGTAGTAATAATGGAAACCGTAGGTTACATTAACATGCAACATTCTCTCACTCACTATTTTAGGATTATGTGTTTTCATTTTAACTAATTAATTAATTCTAAATTAATTACTAATTAAAATAATATATTTATGAATATTTAATAATTAGTTATGTCAATCTCATTTGTCTAAGTTCATTTAAATTTCTAAACCGCCTAAGTCATATTAGGTGAGTTTAGATTAACTAATTAAGTATATTCATCAAACTTTAACAAAACTATTTTACTAAAGCCGGTTATCCTAAATGTTACTATATCCCTTAGCGTGGTGTGATTACCAAGTTCTAAATTACAACCCTTGAAATAAAAACATAAAGTTACACAGCGGATTTCAAGAACACATATTTCTTAAATATTACTTTCTCCTCCTGACGTTCATCTTCATAATCTCCAATTTTGAACAAAATTCTATTTAATTAAGAAAAACAAATTTTTTTAATTAAAAATCATTTTTATAATTATCCTTTTAAAATAGTTGACTTTGACTTAATCAAATAAACACTTTATTTGATTTGGTCAAACTTGGGTCAAACCCAATTAACCTATTAATATCTAATTTTTATAATATTAAAAATTAATAATTAGTTTTAAAATTATATTAATTTTGAAATTTAAAAAGATAGTTGATAGAGTGAAAGTTATCATCAAACCTTATGGTGATAGAGTTGGTTGGTATCAGGGTTTGTATGAAACTTCCTTAAAAACGACAACAGCTGCCACTGATGACAGGACTGTCCTATTGTTGGCCATCATCGCCAACCACCACTGCCGCCGCTAGTCCCACTGCTGGCACCGCAGCCGGAAAAGTATATTCCAGCATGAACAGCAATCCCCCGTGAACAGTAAATTTCCGTTATGAACAGTAAATTTCCGTTCGTGAACAAAATTCTGCTGTTTGTCTCGTGCGTGCTTCGTCTTCTCGGGTTCGGAATAACTACAATAATATTCAAAAAACTTACAAAATTTCTATACCTCAAAACGGTTTACAAGATCTAAGGAAAAATTAAAAGATCAAAATCTAACTCAATAATCATCATACAATTAACGATCCATTATTTTTAATACATTCAAAAAACATAACCATCCACTTAGTCACACATATCTCATATTATATGAATAATGCAACAAAACTCACACAGCATTTAACATATAAATATATAAAGACCGCTCTAATAACACTTGTTGGTCGTCGCGGCGGAAGAGTGTGGCGCATGGCCATTTAAAAAAATTATATTTTTAATAAAAATCGAATCTTTTAAGACAATAAAATTGTGCAACGCTACAATAACAAACGAAATTTTTTTTATTGAAAACTATTTTCAATCAGTCAGGATCATTTATATATTTATATATTAAATTAACAACATACAAGATTAGGAATCATATTCTTCGTTCCCATGAAATCGTTTCAACGATCAGCAGACTCCGAGATCCACACCAAGATCTTCCAAGTCAATCCTCAACGTACTACGACGTGTGTGCACACGTAGAATATAACGAAAACACTTTTCCTATCTCTTAATGTACTCAACACATGAGATCTAGAGATTTTAATGAGACTGACTTTTGTGAGACGATTCTTTAAAAGAACGTGACGATGATTCTTTTAGAGATTTGATTAACTCTTAATCGTAGAAAAATTACTCCTTGAGAATTAAGTTCTTCTCTTAACTATTGATTGATGAGATGATTCTGCGATCCATTTGATTGATTGAACTAATTGAACTGATTCATTATCTTAGGCCACCAGAATAATATATGTATTTTTCTTGATAATGGCATATCATATATTTTGGAATAATTAAAACAATATTTAATTATAAAATTACCAATAGTAGTGGGAGTCACTGCTATTGTGCACAACTGCAGTGCCACATGACATTATAGTGTTGCACGTCCACTACTGTAGTGTCACGTGGCACTACAATAGTTCATGCCAATCTCTGATATACATTCAGTGACTGACACGTGACAATTACTATATATTAAATATTTATTTTAATCAAATTAAATATCTAGATATTTTTTAATTCAAAATTAACATATCTGATTATCAATATCAACTAAATTAGTAATTATTTTATAAATAACAGATTTAGTTGATCCAAATTATGATCTAATAATCATTTAATTATCTAATTTCGTAAATTAGATATTTTGTCACATTTATCGATAATTAAAAATTGATAATTATATATATATATATATATTAAATCTGAAAATTATATTTATATATATAAATAATTTAATTTATTAATTTTTAATTAATTAATCACACATAATTATCTCATAATTATGTACTTGTCCCAGAATAAAAATTTATTTGCAAGTTAGTAATTTTTTCATGTCCTGAAATTTTCACACTCTAGACTACATAGTATAGAGGTACTTGGAGACCATCAACCTATAATCCTAAGCTCCAATAAACCAGATTATTAATTAAACTCTTTAATTAAATAATTTTATTTATTAATTTCATTAGTACTCCATTATAAATATGAAATTGCACTCTTAGAGATTACATATTATATTTACAGAGTGTTTTCATATAGTCAACTGATATAATCATTTCACGTAGTTCTTTCATCCAATTATTGGTCCATAAATTAGAATTGGTCAAAAGTACTGTTTTACCCTTCTAATTACCTATTAATTCTAAAGGGCCATCAATCCATTAGTGAATGCCTAATTTATAATCTTATTATAAATTTGAGCTCAATAATCATTCAGTTTTAGAATTAAAACTTAAGAAAACCAATATACGATCCATTATGAAATCTTAGATTCTAAATCTTGTAAGATCATGTTCTCATCCATCCATATCACTGGATCTCTAAAATAAAATCCACTAGCCTGTTCTCCAAACAAACATTAACGAGTGAATCTTAAAATCCAGTAGACATACATAGGAGTTCATGATTACTCAGGATTCAGACTAACCTACATATGATCATCAAACTGATGAGTATTAAATCCTTATGATAAACGGCACGTTGATAAAGATATTAATTCACATCGGTCCACTCATATATAATCTCATTATATAAAACATCTTCACTAAGATATCTATCCACATCAATGATCCGGATCTAGATCACATGCATTCATAATGCCTAGTGAATTGTACTAGCAACTATTAATTCAAGATTTCATACTTTATATGTTGTTGACAATTTTATTCATTATCTATGATCTTAATCCTCTCGTACTAATACAAGATCATAGTCTCATTAATGAATATAGAATTTTTTAATATTTATATAAACTATTCAACAATAATTTAAAAGAATAATTATAATAAAATGTAATTCTTATTAAATTTCATATCAAAATGTCAATACACATACCTCCAGGGCATAATCCCCAACACTTTGTTGGTCTTGTCGTAAAAAATTGTACTTCCCAAGTGCACCAAAAGAAAAACCCTTGTCAAAATTTCCTCCTTTTGAGGTGTATCACACTCGTAATTAACATAATTCTCATAGATTCATTGATAACTAACTTTCTTTCCTTAAGGTCCGAAACGGGTTTATTGTCAGCTTCCACAATGTCTTCTTGTTGTTGTAAATTTCCATATCATAATCCAATTGTCGACCTCCGACTTTTAGCTTGGTAATAGCAGCAAAGTCCATTGGGGTCATTCAACTCACCCAGTTCATCTAGATGAAATGTATGGGTTGTATCCCACCATTTCTCGGCTAGGATTTTCAAAAGGACGCGATCCATTTTTCCATTTTTTATTATACTTATCTAGTACCTAAATTCGGAAGAATCGACATTCCTTACATAGGAAAAATAATCAAAGAACGCAATGACAATAAACTATAACCCCTATTGTGACATTTCATTAAACACATTTCGGGTTCTCAAACATCTTTCGGGTTCTCAAACATACTCTATAATTTTTCATCTAAAACATATATATATATATATATATCACTACCAATCATCATACATTTCTACAAGCATCACATAAAAACATCAAATTTTCAAAATGATTCAAGTATCTATTTTGTGTTTTAACATTATAACACATAACAACCAAATTTTTTGTAAAGAAACTTACATTTTGTTTCTTTGGATGGGCTATAGCACTTCATCAAACACCTTACGGACAATGATATAAATACATCATATAATTCATTATGACATTTTGTTGGACACCTTACAAGCATTCATGAAAATACTATCATTTTTCATCCAAAACATATATTGCTACCAACAATCATACATTTCTACAATCATCACATAAAAAACACCTAATTTCCAGAACGAATTAAGTATCTATTTGATGTTTTAACAATATAACACATAAAAACCAATTTTTTTAAAGAGCAACTTACATTTGGTTTTCTTGGATGGGAGATATGCTCCATTGGAGCAAGGTGAAGAATAAGGCAAGTAAGATTTTGATTCTTTTGATGAAATATTTTCACCCCATAACTGGGTGTATCGTAAGGTCCATTCTAACGGCATGCTTTCTCTATCCATTAGACTAAACAAGACAATATAAGAATGGTATAAACCTGAGGTCACGGTTTGGGCGGATTTGGCTCGGGTTTGATGTGGGCTTGACTTAGGTTTGATGCGAGATGCGCGAATACAACTCTCGATGTTATGTTGGAGGTAGTTTGATGAGTTTCCAGGCTATGGAGAGATGAAGATGAAGAGATGAAGATGAAAAGAGGAGATAAAAAGTGTTTGAATGGGAGAAGAATGAAGTGCTGAGAAGAGTGGGAGAACGGTAAGTATCGAATAGAAGAAGAAGGGGAATGGGGTTTTTAATTTTAAGGTTAATTTTGATAATAAAATAAGGTTAGGTTTAAAAAATATATTTATAGGATTATAAATTAAAAACGTAAATGGGGTTATTTTTCAAATTAATGGGGTTATAATTATAAATAAAAAGTTAAATTTCAAATTTTGAAATTTTAGCGGATAAGTTAGATATAACAGCAAAATCTGACCTTTGGGGTTATACACGTTCGTCAAACCGATAAATAGGACTTACCGACCATCATAACATCATGACCTATAATTATACATGGTGAAAACTCATCTTGCTTGATACTTGTCACAAAAGCATAACAACATTATTAATGACAACTTTTATCAAGTTTATGAATAGGCGTTCAATTGCTTCGGGAATTTTTATTTAAACCAATCTAATTTCACATATAAGTGAATATCGCGAATGTTTGCATTGAGAAAATGAGTTTTTTTTTTATTTTATCGACGGTTTTCCCGGTGTATGTTGATTAACTAAAAAATAATTTTAGGGTTTATCGGGGGACATGGCGATTAGAGCCATTTGGATAGGGATTAGAGCCATTTGGATGGTGATTAGGACCACTTCTGTGATTGTTGCTGTGAGGATGGCGATTAGGTTGGTTCATGGTGATTAGAGCTCAACAAATGGTGATTACATATAAAGATGTGATTATCACCTTCAGGATGGCGATTAGAGGCTTTTGAGTGGCGATTGGGACCTATGAGTGACGATTGCAATTTAAGGGGTTCAATGAATTTGTAGTATGGTACAACAATGCTTGAGGTGTTCACCAAAATTTAAAAATTAATATTTTTGGAGGTGTTCATAAAAAATGTAAAGGGGTTCACCTAAAAGTACAAAATTAATATAACTTGGAAGGGTTCACTAAAATGTAGTGGAGTTCACCTAAAATGTACAAGGGTCACCAAAAATATACATGGGTTCACAAAAGATGTAGGTTCACCTAAATGTACAAAATTAATCTTTATTGGAGGGATTCACCTAAAATGTATAGGAATTCACAAAAAATGTACAGGAGTTCACAAAAAATGTAGACGGATTCACCTAAATGTATAAAATTAATATTTCTTGAAAGTGTACACCTAAAATGTAGTGAGTTCATCAAAATTATACTGAGGTGCACTTGGAATGTAGAGAGGTTCACCTAAATGTACACAATTAATATTTCTTGGAGGGGTTCACCTAAAATGTAGTGGGATTCACCTAGAAGTTACATGTATTCACCTTAAATGTAGAGAGGTTCACATAAATGTACAAAATTAATATTTCTTAGAGGAGTTCACCTAAAATGTTTAGGGTCATCTAAAATGTACAGGGGTTCACCTCAAATGTACAGGGGTTTGCCTTAAGGTACAAAGTCAATTTTGTACATCTAAGGTGAATCTTTGTACATTTGAGGTGAACCCCTCTATATTTTTTGTGAACCCCTCCAAAAAATACGAGTTGTATACATTTAGGTGAACCCCTGTACATTTCAGATGAACCCCAATATATTTTTTATGAACCCCACTACATTTTAAGTTAATACCTCCAAGAAATATATTTTTTATACATTTAGGTGAACTCCTCTACAATTTTGGTGAACTTCTGTATATTTTAGGTGAATTCCTCCAAGAAATATTAATTTTGTACATTTAGGTGAACATGTGTACATTCTTTGTGAACAAAAAAAAACATAGATCCTTTAATCAGCTGGGCTTTGAATGGTCTAGATTGCTCTAAAAGTAATCCAAGGGCCATAAAGTCCCAGCATTCATGCTGGGGAATTTTCTCTAAATCGGATGTACTGACAGAGACAAATTGGTGAATCCATATTAGCAACATAAAAAAACGTTGTTTTACCGAAAAATAAAAGACGTTACATAAATAGATAACTTTATCATAATGGGTAGTAAAAAAAAACAATTAACTTTTGAAGTGTGGTGCTAAAATATATAACAGGGAGAATTGTAAAAAAAATTATTGCAAAAATGGCTGGAATTAGGTAAATAATTTATGCACGTCTACGTATTTTTGGTAAATAAATTTACTTTCGTCATTTTTACAAATAAAAAGTTTTGTAATCATTTTTATAGTTTGAGCTAAAAAGTTGACTTTTTCTATATTTTTTCTATAATAATTATATCACACCAATCTTTGTAAAAAAAAATTGTCACTATATATCACTTGAAGAAATCTTCACCTCCATGAAATCAAGGGTTGAAGTGTCCTTTTTCCTCCACTGATAAAAGTTGTAACGATATATTATAAAAAAAGAATAGTATTTTGGTGGCAGACATAAACATTAAGGCATGCCAAATGTAATTGAGAAAAACATTGTATTCTCAAGTCCTTTACAAAAATAGCACATAAAAATGGGTTATTTTACACGGATCACCTCGTATTGTTGAATTTATCTGATATCGATTATGAGAGATTTACAGTCAGTTTATTAATGTGAGAAATTTCACATCTAAGACTAATTTTTGTATTGAGAATGTCTAACATCATCTAACACATATAATTTATAGTTGTCATTAGAAATGAACCAACCATAAAAAATAAAGTACATGTAGGATAGAGTTTTATCCACCACTACCAAAATGTACAAAGGAAGAGGGATAGAAAAATAAGACAGGGAGGGAGAGAAACATGGGTTAGGAAAAAGAATAAAATTAAAGGAAAAAGTATGGAGGAATCGTACCTGAAGAGCTTTGTCCGTCAATGATAATGGCTGAACATGCAGAGATAAGAAAAACAGAGGCAACGATGGAAGAGAAGAGAGGGAGTTCGCTTGGACAGGGACTGTGCGTGAGGCAATTATTTAGGTTATATATATATAGAGAGAGAGATGATGAAGAAAGAGGAAAGAAGAAGATGGCTTACAGGAGAAGACCAATGATGGAGATGCAACGAAGAGGAAGAAGGAGAGACATGCGGTTTCATTGGAAAATGTTTGAGAAAGATAAAGGGGCAACAATTACTTGGGGAAGGCTTCGTGCAAAAGAAATAGAGAGCGATGGATATAAAGAATATTAGTTGGCGGTGTGGGTGTGATTAAGGTGTGAGTGGGTAAAAAATTACAAATGTACCCCTTATAATCTTTGGGGTATTACATTCTCCCCTCCTTAAAAACTTTTATCCTCGAAAGGAATTTACCTTATTAAAATAACGTTGGATACTGACACGTATCTCCGCTTCTCGTTCCCATGTTGCTTCCTCGATCTGATGATTCCTCCAGAGAACATTGACTAACTGAACCATTTTGCTAAGAGTTTGATTCTTGTGCTCTAAAACTCTGACTAGCTTTTCCGTATAATTGAGGTCATCACGAACTTGTAGAGGTTCAAAATCAATGACATGCGTTGGATCATGCATGTACTTGTGAAGTATCGAGACGTGAAACACATTGTGAACACGTGAAAGGGTTGGTGGTAAAGCGAGCCGGTAAGCCAAATGATTGATAAGATCTAAAATCTCAAAGGGACCAAAAACCTAGGACTCAGCTTCCCCTTACGACCAAAACGTATAACACTCTTCATTGGCGCAACCTTGAGAAACATGTGATCACCCACTTCAAATTCGAGGTCCTTTCTCCTAACATCTGCATAATTATTTTGCCTACTCTGAGCGATCTTATATCTATTTCTAATTTTCTGAATAGCTTCATTCGTAGACCGAATCAAGTCAGTGCCCAAAAGCTTCTGTTCGCCAACTTTATCTCAGTGAACTAGCGACCGACACTTTTTCCCATAAAGTGCCTCAAACAGAGCCATACCAATCGTCGCTTGGTAAGTGAACTCCACGAGTGCCAACTGCGCGTCCCAACTTCTAGAGAAATCCAAGACATAATCTTGAAGCATATCCTCTAACATCTGAATCGTTCGCTCAGACTACCCATCAGATTGCGGATGGAAAGCTATACTAAAATTCAACAGAGTACCCAAAGCTTTCTATAGACTACACCAAAAATTTGGCGTGAACCATGGATCGTGATACGATACTATAGACACTAGAACCCCATGAAGTCGAACAATCTCTTAGATATACAATTGATCCCAACCCTCAACTGAAAATGTAGTCTTGCCAGGCAAAAAGTGTGCAATCTTGTTAAGACAATCCATCACAACTTAAATGGAGTTATAATCTTTTATTGTCCTCGGTAGCCCTGAAACGAAATCCATAGTCACATGCTCCCACTTCCATTCAGGAATACTTAAAGGTTGCAAGACCCCAGATGGTCGCTGTCTCTGAACCTTGATCTGCTGACACACCAAATGCTTACTAACAAACTCAGTGGTATCATGCTTCATACCATTCCACCAATAATATAACTTTAAATCGTGAAACATCTTAGTACTGCCAGTGTTCTATGAGCCTCCGTGAGTAATTCCTTCCTAATGACTGCATCCTTCATAACATAAAGCCTCCCATGAAAGTGAAGAGCTGAATTATTACTAACATCGAACCCTTGTCTTTTGTACGAGCACACTTCATTATGAATTAAAAGTAACTCAGAGTTTGAGTTCTGTGCATCGATTATACACTACTACAATGGCGGTTGAACTGTGACATTTCCCTGTTGCATCTGAACACATCTCAAACCACTTTGGGAAGCATCACTATAAATCACAAAATCACTCTCACCATCTAGAATGGTCAACATTGGTACTGACACTAATATTTGTTTAAAGCTCTGAAAACATTTCTCACACTCAACCGTCCAAGTAAATTTGACATTATTCTTGGTCAACTGAGTAAGTGGAACAACGATCTTTGCAACACCCTCAACGAATCTCCTGTAATATCATGCTAGACCTAGAAAACTGTGAACTTCCCTAAGATTTGTCGGTTGAGGCCAATTGATCACCTCTTCAATCTTAAACGGGTCAATGGAGATTCCATCTCAAGATATCACATGACCAAGGACTGATACTTGCTGAAGACAAAACTCACACTTCTAGAACTTGGAATATATCTGGTGTGTCATTAACGCTTGCAAAACAATTCTAGGTGATATATATGCTCACCCTCCAATCTAGAGTACATATGGATATCATCAATGAAGACAATCACAAAAGAATCCAAGTACTCATTCAACATCATGTTCATCAGATCCATGAAGGCTGCCAGAGCATTAATTAATCCAAACGACGTCACTATAAACTCGTAATAGCCGTAAGAGTGTGAAACGTTGTCTTAGGAATATCCATGTCTCGAATCCTAAGATGATATTAGCCTTATCTCAAATAAATCTTAGACAATAATGATGCTCCGTGAAGTTGATCAGACAAATCCTCAATGCGTGATAACGGATACTTATTCTTGATAGTGACTCTATTCAACTTCCTGTAGTCAATGCATAGCCTCATCGATCCATCTTTTTTTTAACAAATAATACTGGAGCACCCCAAGGTGAAACACTGGGTCTAATGAAACCTTTATCCATTAACTCTTGAAGTTGGTCCTTAAGTTCTTTCAACTTTGCAGGAGCCATACGATATAGAACTTTGGATATAGGGGCAGTGTCTGGTACCAACTCAATACGAAAACTCGGGGAGGAAGTCACAAACAACTGAAACTGGTCGATGACAGTCTATGTTGGCATAGTTAGCAGCCCACCAGTCCATACCTAGGATTATGTCAAAATCATGCACCCCTAGGACTATAAGCCTAGCATTCATAACACTATTTGCTAGCATCACTGAACAACTCGTTATCGTCTTATTAGCCAATAGAGAAGTCCAGAAGGCGTAGAAACACATATGAAGCAAATATAAAAGAGTGTGAGGATCCAAAATCAATCAATGTAAAAGTTGAATGTCCTAGTACAAGTAATGTACCTGCCTCAACTGTATCTGACTGCTCAGGTTCCTGGCGAGTTAGTGTGAAAACCTTCTCTTTTCCTCTATCTCCAGCGACGTTTATATTCTGTCCTTGACCAAGTAAAAGGCACTGCCTAAGTAATGCCCAGTCTTTCCACACTTAAAGTAAGTGTTGTTCGCCATAAAACACTGGCCACTGTGGTGCTTGTTACATGTAGCACACAAGGGATTTGATTTTATTGCTTGCCCTTTTGCATTGTGGGGACTTGGGTGAAAATTCTGAGATTTTCTCTTTTCATGAAATGATTGCTCAGACTGTGGTAGTACACGAGGTGAAAGATTATGCTCCATCAACAAAGCTGCTTCAACCACCACTGCGTAAGTGGTGTGCTTAAGGAGCGACATAGAACCCTTTATCTCTGGACGAAGTACTCTTTCAAAGATTTGAGCCTTCTTGATCTCGCTATCAACATAATATGTGGCGAAGCGAGATAATTCCTTGAACTTCCTTTCATAATCAGCAATATTCATATTACCTTGCACTAGCCTAAGAAATTCGGCCTCCTTACTTGTCCTGACGGTGATTGGAATATACTTCTCAAAGAACAACTCCTTAAAAAGATCCCAAGTCATCGGATTATGCATAACATCATTAGCTCTTTATGTGAGCTCCCATCATTTTTTAGCTTCTCGTGTCAGCATAAAAGTTGCACAACCAACCTTTTGAATCTCAGAACACATAATAAACTGGAAGATCTGCTCTAATCTCTCAATCCAATCGTCAGCTAACAATGGATTAGATGAGAAACCGTCAAATTCGGGCGGGTTCAGCCTCCTGAATGTGTGGATCGGATGCATGTTGACCGCTATCGTCTGTTGCGGTCATTGTTATTGAGTTGGGTGAGCCGTCGCTGTCTGCCTCAACAACTCCAAATATTCTTGAAACATTTCAATCATGGTTGTTGGAGGTTCCACGACTGGTTCGACTGGTGAGTGATTGTTGTTTCTCAAGGGGGAGCCATTACTCTCTACCCACAAAAGTCAAGACTTACCAAAAGCCTAATCTTAACGTGCAAATATAATATAAACGTAACAAACATGCCAAAATGAAACTAAAGAACATCATTCAATAATTAAAACACATATAATATGTGTATGTACCTGGCTTGTAAGGTGATGAAGGAGCCGAGTGAGCGACATGCCATATTTTTCACTAAGAAAAGTCTACAGAATCTAAAACATTGGCTCTGATACCAAGTTGTAACGCCCCGATTCTTGAGGGTTAAACATGCTTGAAATTTCACAATTCAAAAATCTCCAATTCAATTGAAACTCTAATTTGAGAAAATCCTCAAATTGAAAATCCTAATTTGCCATAATTTTAATGTTAAATAGACATAAAATTATTTTAAGAGATATTGACTCATTAATTTGAATTGAATGATTCATTAAACTGTAATAATGTCAAACACAAAAATCCATAAAACATGAAAGTCAAACATGAAAATTCATAAAATTTCTGAAACAATAATAATTAAACTGAAAATCTTTTTCTAACATCATATAATCATAAATTGTGAAAAATCTCATATTTTCGCTGTCTATGGCAGTCCATCACTCCTGCTACTCGTCATCACCTGCAACATATCTATCTATGGGGGTGAGTATTAAAAATACTCAGTAGGTAAACTCACATACTAATAAGTTTCACATGACATAAATGTAAACATATAACTCATGCAAATTTAATTTAACACATTCACATGATTATTAAATAATGTAAAGTACTTGTAATTAATTAATATAATTTATTTCATGGTAACATATAACTTGAACTTGTACTTATTCTTGTTGATACTGTATTTACTTGATCATAATTTGACTAGGCATATCCTTCGATTAATAACCTAACCAGAACTGTTTCACACTTGAACTTGAACTTGTAACGTGAACGTGAATAGGACGAATTGTTTGTCTTTGAAACTTAATTTCACTTAAAGTTATCTGAATTTTAAGGACGCTAACATGAATATGGTGACACTCAACTATATAGCTGATAATATGACGTGAACAATCTGGTGACTTGATAACTAAGGGATATGACTAAGTCTACCTCTTATTTATTTATCACTTTACTTGAGTTAAGATTCATAAATCACATTATTACATATATATGAATAAATATATAACTTGTTCATGAACATAAACAANAAAATAAGCCTTGATTTTGTCATGATTCCATCTTCCGAAAGAGATTAAGTCAGCAACCTTTAAGATATCAGAATTCTTAAAATCAGAGAGATTACTTTCACTAGTAAGCCACTTGTCTTCCCAGATGTTAACTGACTCACCATTACCTATTCTCCAAAGAGTACTCTTTCTTATTTCTTAGTTCCCCTGCCAAAGACTCCTCCATGCCCGGGAACCATGATTTTGAGGAGGAGAGTTAAAGAAATCAGAATGTGGATAGTATATGCTCTTAATCACTCTAGCACAAAGGCTATCAGGGTGTTGCAAATAGGTCCAAGCTTGTTTGGCTAACATAGCAAGGTTGAAAGACTCCATTTCTCCAAGCCCTAGACCTCCTTTATCCTTGCCAGTAAAGAACTTCTTCATAGAGTACCATCTCATACCTTGCTGCTCACCATCCTTATCTATGCAATCTTTTAAAGAAACACAGGATGAGTTATCAGCATGACAGAAGAAGAGATTGTCATCTGCAAAAAATAGGTGAGAAATGAATGGACTATTCCTCTTGATTTTTACAGTTTTGATTCTTCCCTCCTCAACAGCCCTGTTACTGATCTTGGACAAATAATCAGCTACCAGGATAAAGAGATAAGTTGACAAGGGGTCACATTATCTAACACCTCTTGAAGGACTCACCAAGAAACTAGGGCAGCCATTAAGTAAGAAGTTGTACTTAGTGGAAGTCACACAAGTCATAATAAGTGCAGTAACTTTCTCATCGAAACCCAGCTTAAGAAGAAGCTTTCTAAGGAAAACCTAGTCAATTCTGTCATAAGCTTTTATCATATCCCATTTTAAAGCAAAAATGCCTGTTTTCCCATGCTTCTTATTAATGGGATAAAACATCTCCTGAGCAACAAGTATATTGTCCTGAATATGCCTATTACTGATGAAGGCGCCTTGCTGTTCAGTGATAAAGGAATTTAGGATAGGCTTGGGTCTAAGGACTAAGATTTTGGCAATAACTTTATAAGAAAAATTACATAAAGTTAAGCAATTCTTAAAGTTAAGCAATTGCTTAACTTTAAGAATAAGCACAATATTAGTCTCATTCAAAGCATTAGGCGGGTAGAAACTCTGAAACAAATCTTTGTACAGCACCCAATAAATCATTCATTACAGAAAAAAACCACCTATTTGCGGCGGTTTTAGAAGGTTTAACCGCCGCCGAAAACATATGCAGCGATTCGATGACCGCAGTCGAAACTGCAGCCGCAAAAATTTTCATGGCGATTTTCTTAACCGCCGCTAAATCCTGACCAATAACGGTGATTTTTTCTGACCTATACCGGTGATTATAAACCGTCGGCAAAGGTGAGAAAATATAAAAAAATATAGCGGCGATTTAAAACCGCCGTCAATATTCACACATTTTTAAAAGAATTGGGAGTTATAGCAGCAAAAAAGGTATGTTTGCTGCTCCAGAGAACAAAATACAAAATATACCAAATGCCCATTGTTATGGCACTTGGTTCTTGATCTCTATCATGTTTTCAAGTTCTGTTTTTAAACTAATTTACATCGTCATGGTCAAAATGTGGATTAAAAGAAGCAAAACTTTTTGTGTATGAATTCTGTGTGAATTCTCGGCCATTACGCAAACTAACTTAATACCCATTACACAGATTCAATAGAACCATTACACAAAACAATTTAACACTCATTACACAGATTCAATAGAACCATTACTGCCATCATTAAGACCATTACACAGATTCATCCAGATTCACAGGGAAAACGCCCAAAAATTACAAAAATCATATCTGAAAAATTTCTTCTCTTTTTCGTAGATTTGAGTTAGAAGAAATCAGAAATTATAGACTATATTACCCAAATAACAGAGTAGAGAAAAGACCATTGCCCAAAAATTACAAATCAGAAATTTAAGACCATACCCAGAAATTACGTTCTTTACTTGAAGAACGCCCTGAAAAAGAGATCTGACCTAGAAAGCAATGGAAAGTGATGAAGAAATCAACCTCCTCGCTGTCATCAAATGATGAAGGGAAGAACCGACGAGGAGCGACAGGGAGGAGAGTTACCAGTGGATGAACGACGGTAAGGAGCGACCATGAGTAGTGACATTGACAGCAACACCAAGTCGCCTAAGAGAGGATGAGGGGGGTGGGGAGGATGCAACTTCGAGGGTTTCAATGGAGGAGTTAGGGATTTAAAAGTACTTTTAACGGAGGTTTTTAAAAACCGCCGGTACAAGATCTCCACGGCTTTTTTTGCGGCGGCGATTTCCCTTTCCGATATCGTGAAACCGTCGTCATACATTGATTTTCTTATAGTGATTGCATATAAGGTTCCAACTATTCTGATAGAACATACCTGATAAACTATCAGGTCCAGGGGATTTGTTGGCACCCAAAGAAAAAATTGTTGCTTTAAGTTCCTCTATAGTGATGTCCATAAGTAGGGAATCATTGGTTAAGTCATTCACACACCAGGCCATGTGATCCATAACCCAGCCTGCTTTTGAAACGGCTTCAGCTTTAAAAAGATCGGCAAAAAAATCTTGACAAGTGTTAGTAATCTTCTTCATATCCTCAATCTAAATACCATTGTTTGTCCTTATTTCTATAAATACTATTATGAGCTCTCCTTCTGAGAACAAACCATTAAAACAATGTGTGTTTTTATCTCCCTCCTGAAGCCAATTCAATTTTGATCTTTGAGATCAAGTTGACCATGCCTCTTTTATAACCACCTCTATTTCATCCAATAATAACAGCTTCATAATAGCCATCCTGCTTAATTCATTTATTGTAAATTGCTTCTTTTTAATAAAGTTATTAGCATGGAAATCAACCACCATCATGTTGTTGGTCTGATCATAAGTTAAGAGGGATGAGAACCACACAATTAGGGAAAGAACTTAGAGCAACAGAATTTAAAAACACCCTATCAAGTTTTTCTTAGATGAGAGCATCTCCTTCGCTCCAATTTCTCCAAGTGAAAAACAACCTTTAGAAGGAACTTCAAAAGCTTCACAACTGTCCACAAAATCTTCTTCCCAAAAGCTTCAACAGTACAAATGTCGGCCTTTCCTTGTTAAATGTGGTGGTGTCGTACATGATCTTTCCTCTCTGTTGAACATCCTTCTCTTCCTGGGTGGATCTCCTTGCGATATCAACGGCTGTAAAACATAGACAAGCAACCATAAAGGCAAGGAACCGGGGGTGGTTGCCCCGCCTAATGGACTTCGATGTCTAAGTTAGTCGTTTGTCGATATTTTGGCATAGTTTTTGTAGGGGAGAGAAGACATACCTCCTTTTGCGATTAAGGGAAGTATTTATACCTAAGTCCTCGAGGTCGTTGGTAGCGTGTCGAAGAAGCGTTGTGGGACACGAAACCTGTCTTGCTTAACAATGATTGGATGGAAACTAGAAGACCTTTGACATAAAGCTAGTGGATATTAAATGTTGATGTGCCTATGATATGACCAGACGGAGGCTATCATGTCATGTTTTGGCTGTGATTAGACTGGTTGGGCTTTCGGGCTTAGGAGGGAGTGTCACATTGGTCATCACCTTCGGCGAGTAATGATCACTTTGTGCTCGAGGTTGGCGGGACATTCTTTACGCTCTTATTCCTTCTTTTCCATGAGCTCTAGTCTCTTGCGTCTCGAGCTCCATAGGGGCAGACCAGCCAAGCTTTCTTGGTGTAGAGAGTTTCCAATTGTAGCGCGGCACTTGCCGTTGTTTCATTGGGAGTTGTAAGAACACCCATAACAATCATCATTGGTTAAGTCATTCACACACTAGTCCATGTGATCCGGAACCCAATCTGCTTCTGAAATGGCTTCAACTATTAATGATCTTCTTCACATCCTCAATCTAGATACCATTGTTGTCCTTAATTCTACAAATATTATTATATGCTCTCCTTCTGAGAACAGACTGATGAAAGAAATGGGTGTCTTTACCTCCCACCTGAAGCCAATTCAATTTTGCTCTTCAGGCCCAATACTTCTCTTCTTTATATATCATACAACTGTTGCTTAAGCATTTTCTCTCACTCCGGTTAGAACAATTATCTTCCTCAAGCTCCTTCAATTTGTCCTTAATTCTTTTAATTTCTAGAGTAGGGTTTCCTCTATGATTATAACTCCATATAGGGAGTTCTTTCTTGCAGCAGTTCAATTTTGAGATCAAGTTGGCCATGCCTCTTCTATCACCACCTCTATTGCATCCAATAATAACATACTCAGAATATCCATCCTCCTTCATCCATGTATTCTCAAACATGAACTGCTTCTTTTTAATAAAGTTCTTAGCGTGCAGATCAACCACCATCATGTTATGGTATGATCCTATGTTAGGAGGGATGAGAACAACCAACTAGGGAAAGAACTCAGAGCAACGAAATTGAAAAGCACCATATCAAGTTTCTCTTGGATGAGAGCATCTCCTTCCCTCCAATTTCTCCAAGTGAAAAAACAACCTTTAGAAGGAACTTCAAAGGCTTCACGACTGTCCACAAAATCCCTGAATTTCTTGGCTCTTAAATGATCAAAAGGTCTACCTCCCAGTTTTTCTTCTTTACATCTCATTAAAGTCTTCCATTAAAATCCAAGGAGAATTGTTAATAGGTTTTAAGGCTAAGATTATGTCAAATTCTTCCCATATCTCTCTATCATTTCTACTGCCATAAATGAATGAAAGTACGTCTACCAAGAGGCTTAGACAAGCAATCAGTAGAATTTGTTGTAATTGTTATGCTAAGGATATTGACATCAATATTCCAAAAGAGAGAAATACCTCTTGAGGCACCAGAAGGATTTATAGAATGACAAAATTCAAAGTTAAACCTTCTAGCAAGGCTGTCAACTTTACTACATTTCATTTTGGTTTCAAATAGACATACTATCACAGGTTTATGAATTCTAATAGTCTCCTTAAGAGCTTGAACTGTCAAGGGAGGGCTAAGTCTTTGACATTTCCAACAAATAAGCTTCATAGTGTTTTGGGTTGCATTTCAAGGTTGTCCATCAACACCTCCTCAACTGGATAAGGGATGAACTCTTTATGACTGCCCATTGCCATTTTCAACTTATGATCTTTAATAATATCCCTTTTTACCTTCTTATACTTCTCCTTAGGTTCTTGAATCACAATTCTTTTATATTTGGGCCTTCCTCTACTCCTAGGTTGGACAAATTTGATCTCCTCATTCAAATTAATTTTTTGAGTAGCATCAAAATTCACAGTTTTTTTACCCAAAGCTGAGGTCCATGTTCCCCTCATTTTCTAGATTCTCTAAAGGTTTAACAACAATCTCCTTACCGTCATTAATATTCCCATCATTGTGTTGATCTTGAAAAGTTTCCTTTGGTAACATATCCCCAAACAGGAAAGCTTCCCTTATGTTGAAAGGTGTTTTCAAGTTAGCTTCAGCTTTAAGCCATTCCCCATAAAGACAAGCTTTACCTTCTTTTGGTTCTTGACATCCTTTAATGTCATGATTGATTTTACCACAATATGAATACAGTTGAGGTATCCTTTCATATTTCATCTTTATCTAGATAGAGGGTTTTGCTCTTCTCTTGACCCAATCTCCAGGCTTTAAAGAATTCTCAATGTTGAAGTCCGGTTTAACCCTTACAGACATGACCAGACCACTCTCCAAAGTGTAAAGATCTAACCAAAATACTCAACAAGCATTAGCTCTCCCTGAAAATGAGGTGATCCAGCCGCACCTTCCAGTATGGCTATCCAGAATCTCTCCAACTTAAGCTACTAGTCTCCTCACTACTGGTTCCAGAATCCAATCGGGAGGAAGATCTTAAAGTTGAAGCCATATTGGACAAGAATCAAAGGTAATCACTGAGGATTAGGTGCCAGCTTCATACTTCTGCACTTTAGACCATACTTCATCCACCTCCTTGGAGTTCTCGAACTGAAATAGAAAAAGGTTCTTCTACAGTATATTTATATCAATACTTGAATCCAGGTTCCATCCTCTACGAAGAACTGAACCCGTTGTTGACATATTAATTATCTTGTCAGATATAAGCTTGTCCACCAGCCATCTTTCAATCTCAGATAACACATCCATAGAGAAAACAGCAGTTAAGAGAGTCCCAAAGTACTTAACTAGGAGAAGAAGCTAGCAAAGATCAGGGATACCAGGAAAATGAGGAGAAAGAAAAAGAAACCTTCGATAGAAGAAAATGAAATCACGAACTAAGATAACTAATTCAGTTGAAACTCAAAGATGAGAAAGAATCACAAGAGAGCATAGGCGGAAGAAGCCACAAAGAAGAATAAGATAGAAATAACATGTAGAACGAAAAGAACGTGAGAAATAAACACGTAGTAGGAGCACGTAGGAAAAACCGTATTAGCCTTGAAGGCTAGAGAACGTAGGAACTTCTTTCATATGACTAGGAAGTGATACACAGGCCTTGTTGGAAAGGATCATGACGTGAGCCCAAATCAATCACCAAAGAATGGTAGAGCATAATGATAGTTCAAAACTTTAGAAGTGTAAATTGAATTTAACCCTAATTTTTATTTAGTCCGAAGGTTAATTTTTATTTGGTCCAGGAGGTGAAGCAAGTGGGAGAAAAGTTGATGAGTCTTAGTTCACCAACCCCATCATAACAATTACACAACACGATTTAACAAAATTATTTTCAAAGGAAACTTGTATCTAACAGATCAAAGAAATTTTTTTTTTACCGCAAGACTGTAATATATATATATATATATATATATATATTATCAAATATAAAAATTACAAAT